>MJUU01018553.1:49647-107608 GCA_002080025.1 Modiolus philippinarum | reverse complement strand
GTTATTTACACAGAGTAATTGATTGACCGCGGAGTCGCCCTGTGTAAACCCGGATTGATTAACTGTAATAACATTATGTTGTTTCATATAATTATGGAGATGTTTGAAGACGCATCGCTCCATTACTTTACCAAGTACACTTATAAGGGATATCGGTCGATAGTTCTTAAAATCATTTTGTGAACCAGATTTAAAGACAGGTGTAACATTTGCTTGTTTCCAAGAAAATGGAAACTTGCGATCAGTTAAAGACATATTGAATAATTTACAAAGTGGATATTTCAATATTACCGAAGCTTCTTTGAGTACTCTCGGATTTATACCATCAGGACCAACAGCTTTTCCGACATGTAACAGGTTTAAAACATCTTCTACCTCACTCTCTTGAATATGAAGATCTTGTAATTCATGATTAGGTAACCGTAGCTTATTAGGTAATTCTTTATTTCTATCATTAACCTGACATTGCTCATTAAAATATTCATTAAAAATTTTTGTCTTTTCTCGATCATCATCAATCATATGGTCATCCATCTTTAATGGGGGTATTTTACTCTTGTTTTGATTTCCCAGTAAAGATTTAACCAGTTTCCACCAGTTTTTGGTGCTTATATCATTATTAATTATTTTAGAGGAGATATTTGAATAATGGTCGTTTTTTGCATTTTTTACAGCTAGGTTACACTCATTTCTAATTTTACGGAACCGTTCCCAATAATTAGGGTTATTATATTTTTTTGCTTTTCGCCTAGACCTGTTTTTGTTACGGATTAGTTTTTTTATTCTAGTTGTTATCCAAGGGGGGTCATCCTTGTTTACACGAATGATTCTACTCGGCAAAATATCATTACAAACGGTTGTAATCTTATTTGTTATATTTCTAGTGGAGGAGTCTATATCATGATCTTCAAAGAGTGCGTCCCAGTCAACGTCAGACAATTCTTGGCGTAGCAAATCGTAATCACATTGATCATATAAAAATATTTTACGTTGAAAAGATTTATTGTTCAACGTAAAATATTTTTATATGATCAATGTGATTACGATTTGCTACGCCAAGAATTGTCTGACGTTGACTGGGACGCACTCTTTGAAGATCATGATTGTTTATGATCATAAGCTAAAATAACTTGCATTATTTTGGACTGACAAGAAAAGGTAAAGAACAGATCATTGTAGATCAGTGTAAACAAGGTACACATCTTTTACCTTTTGAAAGACTGTTGTGAAAGCAAAACCTCTAATTTGGAAAAATCGTTTAGTCCACAGTATGTTTTGTTTGCATTTATAATTATAATAAATAAGAGCAATTAACATAATTACCTGCATTCTTCTGTGTTTAGTTGATCTTTAATGCAATGAGCAGAAAAAGGCAAAATTAAATTAAATACAACATAAATACATCCATATTAAGGCGTTCATTTAAAATGACAGAACTGCTACACGTTACGTCGAAATAAATTGTATCAAAAATGATTTGAGAACTTTAGACTTCTTGTATTATTGTTTACATTTGTTTGCTAGTGTAGGAAGTATGTAACAAGTATAAGGTGCGTATTGTAAACATACAACCATAAAGTTACATTACATCTTTACTACAGTTCCCTAGACAGTAAACCTAGGGATAAGTTAACCACAAAAAACTTCTAGAATTTATGTCTTAAACTGTTCTGTAAAATTTATATCCCATGAACCTAAACCCCTAGCACAATCATCCCTTTTTTTTCAAAATCGTGCCTTATCTAGCAGCAAACTGTTGAAATGTTGCTCCAAATTCTAGTCTGATTTGAATTTTTGCTACGTCTATCTCACGTTTCATTAAAACCTCTAAAAAACAACAGTGAAGCATGTATAGAAAAAAGAAGGGAAACGGGGAATGTGTCAAAGAGACAACGACCCAAAGGGGAGTAATAACAACTCAAAGCCACCATAAGATCTTCAATGAACGGTGAGAAAACCCCACACCCAACGGCAGGTCGGAGTCGGCCCCTGATTAAAGAGCAATCAAGTCCAGCGAAATAAGCATCATCCTAGACTCCTATAGACATAAAGTAAACTAACTAGAAAAAGGACAAGACACACAAAAGGCTTAAGAAATTCCTGACTTAGGACAGGCGCAAACCTGTTGCGGCGGGGTTAAACTAGTTTTATTGGATCCAAACCTCCCCCCTACAGCCAATGTGATAAATCAAAAAACAATCGTAACAACAGCAAAATTCAGTTGGCAACAGGACTGAGTCAATTGTGAAAAATTAAACTGAAAGAACTAAATATACGGACAAAAACATGAAATCACAAGAGACTACAAACAGTTAACTGACATGCCAGCTCCAGGCCCATCACCAACTGACAAAGTAAGTTATGTACCCTCAGTATACAGCTTCCACCAATATCCCTTCCTGTGGGGAGTTTAGCATAATGATTTCATGTATATATCGGAATACATAACCCGTGTCCATGCAATACAGATTTTAGAAGTTTAGAATTGCAAAGACCCTATCAAAGTATCAATGTTAATACCAAAGAATGACTTGAAGACAATACCGTAATTATAACCCTTATGAATAAGACGATTTAAAATTTTTTATAAATTTGTTAGGCGAGTTTAAGTATTTTTTACTCTTATTTTAACATTATCGTAAAATAAGGGATGTGAAATACCAGCCCTGATTAGATGTTTACAGGTTGCATTGTATTTATAAACTAAGTCAAAAGTGCATTGGTGGTAATTATGCATCTAGTAAATTTGAGCGTGCATTCAAGTCAGTAGCATGAAAAGATATTTTCGGCATACCGTCTTATATGTATACCACGAGTAAATCGTTTGGATAGCTGCAGATATGTGCGCGTCTATCGTGCATTTTTGTCAAGATAGTTCAATGTTTTAAAAAATCTTCGATCCTTAGCTAGTCTTAAATGCCCCCCCCCCCCCCCCCTCCATGTGAAAATTCAATGGAAACAAACCACACCCAATAACCCGAATATCAAGAAACTAAAAACTGATAAGAAGACAAAGACAAGCCAATGACCAATGTCACTATTCTATCACTTTTACAGCACTTTCTCAACAAATCCACATATACCATTTATATATTTTATATTTCCAATATATATTTTTAATAACACCAGCTTCTGTTTCTAACGTAGTTATACGGGGCGTATTATAATATCTACCACAAGGGGCAGTCTGTTCATCTTTATGCTACAGTTTTAGTGCACAATATGCGCATTTCTTCAATATGTTATCAAAATGTGCATTTATTCAAAATACAATTCAATACTCAAAATTTGATAATTTGATATGCACCGAAAACAGCAGACAGCTGAGTCAAAGATCCAGTCAAGAACAACGCTATTACGATACATCATATGCATTCATTCCTCGTAAACTTTTCAGAATTAAAAAAAAAGAACACACACGGATACAAAAAGGGTTCTGTTGAATAAATGCAAACAAATAAATCTTAACGTTCTCGCATATGCATAGATACCGCTTAATGGAAAGCTTGTCCTCTAATGTCACACTATGCAATTTTAAATTCAAACAAAAGAAAATTTAAGCAAGGTAAACCAGTGGCTCAATTAAGCATGTACCGCTAACATGGCAATCCTTTGTCTGAAGGGCAAAATTTTAACCTAGGTACCTGAGTTCGCATCGTTATAGTTATTACAGTAACCCAGTTTTGTCTTGATGCTGACCTAAAATCAGAGATGCATGCGTTAGATGATCCTTATTTGTATAGTGATTGAGATCTTAACTCATCCAAAACTTTAATGTAAATTGATCAAACTGACAACATAGGTCAAAGTAACCTTAGTTTGGCTGGAAACAGAATGGTGAAGAGCCAAAGTCCCAGAGCAAAATAGACAAACCAAGTGCAAAACCACCGGAAAATTGTCAACTGCAACGGTTTTGACTTTACAGGCATTTCAAAAGAAATAATGAATTAAACTTGCGTCAAACTTCTCCTCAGTTAAAGTCAGTACTCAGTAGTTTTAATACACGAGTGGTTCTGTACTAAGAAGGTTGGAAAAAGGTATTCATGTTTGGTGATAGGTCTTATTTTGTTAAACATCACAGATTCCAACAAAAAGTATACAAGGGAAGATGTCATCGCAATGCTAGATTTTTTTATTGTTAACATATTTGTTGAACATGGAGGACAGGAATTTCAGCAAAACGATAGAGATACCTATGGAGACTAATTTAAGGTGGCGCACTCATCACATTTTTGAATTTGTTTCAGATTTCGGAACTCCTCTGGTTTTCTCCAGTTCAATAGCTTACAGAATTTTGCAGACGGACCCCATGTTTTATTTCATTAATGTCTTCTCAAGGTCTAATTTAGACACCTGACAAGTTTTCATAAAATCCTTGATATAGCTTCCTAGCTTTAAGACAAAAAATAGTCCTAAAATAAACTGATGGAAAATCCAGAGAAATCCACTTCCAGCCAAATTTTTAATGAAATATATCTCCGTTAGAACCACACAGACCTATATATTCCTTTTTACCATTTCATTTAGTCTACAATACTTAAACAATTATAAAGCCGATTCAATTTGGAACCTTGCAATATCAAAATTTTTGTGAATTTTGTTCAAAACTAAGGAGTATCTCCCCCATGCAAAGCTCTGTCCTTAGCTGATTTTGGCTTTACATTTAGAACACTTTGGTTATCTGTTCTCTATCAGTTTTTTAACATCCTTGGGTTGATGGTCTTCCAAACGTTCAGATTTTATCTGCACTGAAGAGACATTAGTTGTCGGAATGCGCATATGCAGAAAGCAAATTTACAGTAATTTCGGCATTTTGTTATTTAAAATAGGTTTCAAGAAACTTGAAACTTAGTGGCTTTGAGTTGTTATTATTACCCTTTGGGTCGTTGTCTCTTTGACACATTCCCCGTGTCCTTTCTTTTTCCTATTGAAGAAATCCTTGATACTGACAACATCAAGAGTGAGCCTCCTTAAGACGAATTTCTTTATATGTTTAGAGCCAGGTTCATGCTTACGGAGTGTACGTTTCACAGCTGATTCGTTACGCGAGAGCTAGCACAAATTAAACAGACTTTCTCATTAGACATATTTATCTCCATGACCGCCTTTTTTAATCAAGGCTTCAAACAATTCCGTCTCATACGATCATTAAAAAGTTCTTTAATAGTTAAAATTTGAAGTTGAATGTCCGAACTCTGATTCGAGATTCTTTCCTTATTTAATACTGGGATGATCATTTCTTTTAACTGTCAAAGACCTATCAATCGCAATTGATGTTGCGTTGCTACCTAACATTACCACAATGGAAGGGGGAAATCTGTTTAACCCACCATTTCTTTTGAAATGCATGTACCAAGTCAGGACCATTGCGTTCGACAATTTGCCGATGGTTTCAATCTGATTTGTCTTTTTGTTTCATGGACTTCTGCTCTTGAGCACTCTGTTTGGTAATTTTGTTATTAACCCCATTATCTCATGGACTTCTGCTCTTGACCAGTCTGTATGGTAATTTTGTTATTAACCCCATTGTCTCATGGACTTCTGCTCTTGACCAGTCTGTTTGGTAATTTTGTTATTAACCCCATTGTCTCATTGACTTCTGCTCTTGACCACTCTGTTCGGTGATTTTGTTATTAACCCCATTGTCTCCTGGACTTTTGCTCTTGACCAGTCTGTTCGGTAATTTTGTTATTAACCCCATTATCCCAAAGACTTCTGCTCTTGACCAGTCTGTTTGGTAATTTTGTTATTAACCCCATTATCTCATGGACTTCTGCTCTTGACCAGTCTGTTTGGTAATTTTGTTATTAACCCAATTGTCTCATGGACTTCTGCTCTTGACCACTCTGTTCAGTAATTTTTTTATTAACCCCATTGTCTCCTGGACTTCTGCTCTTGACCAGTCTGTTCGGTAATTTTGTTATTAACCCCATTATCCCAAAGACTTCTGCTCTTGACCAGTCTGTTTGGTAATTTTGTTATTACCCCCATTGTCTCCTGGACTTCTGCTCTTGACCACTCTGTTCGGTAATTTTGTTTTTAACCCCATTGTCCCCTGGACTTCTGCTCTTGACCACTTAGTTCGGTAATTTTGTTATTAACCCCATTGTCTCCTGGACTTCTGCTCTTGACCAGTCTGTTTGGTAATTTTGTTATTAACCCCATTGTCTCCTGGACTCCTGCTCTCGACCACTCTGTTCGGTAATTTTGTTATTAACCCCATTGTCTCATGGATTTCTGCTCGTGACCACTCTGTTTGGTAATTTTGTTATAAACCCCATTGTCTCATGAACTTCTGCTCTTGACCAGTCTGTTTGGTAATTTTGTTATTAATCCCATTGTCTCATGGACTTCTGCTCTTGATCAGTCTGTTTGGTAAATTTGTTATTAACCCCATTGTCTCCTGGACTTCTGCTCTTGACCACTCTGTTTGGTAATTTTGTTATTAACCCCATTATCCCATGGACTTCTGCTCTTGACCAGTCTGTTTGGTAATAGTGTTATTAACCCCATTATCCCAAGGACTTCTGCTCTCGACCTCTCTGTTCGGTAATTTTGTTATTAACCCCATTATCCCATGGACTTCTGCTCTTGACCACTCTGTTCGGTAATTTTGTTATTAACCCCCATTGTCTCCTGGACTTCTGCTCTTGACCACTCTGTTCGGTAATTTTGTTATTAACCCCATTGTCTCCTGGACTTCTGCTCTTGACCACTCTGTTTGGTAATTTTGTTATTAACCCGATTATCCCATGGACTTCTGCTCTCGACCACTCTGTTCGGTAATTTTGTTATTAACCCCATTATCCCATGGACTTCTGCTCTTGACCACTCTGTCCGGTAATTTTGTTATTAACCCCATTGTCTCCTGGACTTCTGCTCTTGACCAGTCTGTTTGGTAATTTTGTTATTAACCCCATTGTCTCCAGGACTTTTGCTCTTGACCAGTCTGTTTGGTAATTTTGTTATTAACCCTATTTTCAGAATTTAGTTAACATGATTACAGAACCAATGTGTATTAATTTCAACATGTTCTGAAAAATTATTGAAGAGATATTTGCTTTTGAATTTGACGGTACATAGGAATACACGTTAGTGGTGCGTATCTTTTGATATTCAGTATATTTGTTTTGTCTTTGTCACGTTGTTTAAATTTCTGATAAATCTGAATTGCGGTGTTTTGGGGATTTTGATTTTCTCCGTTCTCCCATTTTCATTTTCATTATCGTTTGCCACAGTGTTTGAGAAAAGGTAAAAACGCACCACTTTCATATGTTTTAGCTGTCACATGAGAGTAAATTGATCTTTATTTCATTTTTTTTTTTTGCTTTTATAGGACCGGAAAAACAAATTTGCGATCACATTATGGAATGGTGCTGGCTTGCACGTCTACAAACAGCATAATTTTGGTTCGAGTGGACGAATAATTATTGAATCTCGGTTAAATGGCCTTTGGCACACGTGTTCGCTGGGATAGAATGTCTGGTTTCTGGCCGCACCAGTGAAAACAAGGATAAAAATGGGGTTTACTTGGATGTTTTCACATTTTATATTCACATTGAGAAGGTGTTTGTGTCAGTTTATTAAAATTTCGCAGCTTAAATTTGCCGTCCTATTGGGGGTAGGGTTTACATATTTTGCATTGTATTACATGTGCATGATTTTTCCAACAGATTTTTAGTAACAATCGTATTACGTTCAGAATCATTTGTGAAAATTTTTCCATTGATACATAAGTTAAATGTGCTGTGGTCGTATCATGCTGCGCCTGTCGTCGCCCTTAATAGTTTTTCTGTGTTTGGTATAAATGGATTAGCACCCATACATGAATCAAACAGTTTCTCAACAGCATACTCATTTGGTTATGCCGATTAAGGAACATTGCGGTCGACAAATTTTTGGGTGGTTTCCACCCGATTTCTCATTTTGTCTCATTGACTTCGGCTCTTGACAACTTTGTTCGGTAATTTTGTTTTTAACACCATTTGATACTTCACGTAAACAGGAAATGAACAGAAATAAATGAAATGGTACAGATATTGCAGAAAAAGGTAAGTCTTGACGATAACGTGCGAGGTCATATTTTATTTAGCTTTGCTTCCAATATAGTGATAAGATTTTTTCAGTTTTATCGTGACGAAATACCCTTAGATTTCTTCGGGTTTGTTTTATCTGAACAATTAAAGAAAGAAAAAAAACTATAATATTCCATTTGCACAATTGTCTAAGTGTTAGTTGAAGAGAATCTGTCTGTATTTGGGTTGTCGGATTTGTTGGTAGTGCATCATCATTTTTTTGCAACAACTACTCTTTTTAATTTACAATTCATATCGATGTTTAAGGCAAATACTTATGTACCTTCGGGCTTATA
The DNA here is from genome assembly GCA_002080025.1 of Modiolus philippinarum. Taxonomy (NCBI): domain Eukaryota; kingdom Metazoa; phylum Mollusca; class Bivalvia; order Mytilida; family Modiolidae; genus Modiolus; species Modiolus philippinarum. The sequence continues at coordinate 99,237 of MJUU01018553.1, read as the reverse complement.
CAAAATTTTTAGATGTGAATTAATTTTTGAATTTTCAACTTTTTCACCCGTTTTTTTTTCCATTTAAAACCCTTTACCATGTATTTCATGTATAAAGAGTATTATTAGTTTTAATTTTGCATGTTCCTTTCTTTGTTAATATAAATATTGTTTTGTAACAAATATTATGTATTGGAGCGGACTACTTAAGTTGGAAAAACTTGTGTCCAATCCCTTTTGTTATATTTATAGCAAATAAAATTGTTATAAACTAAAGTTATTCTTTGTTGATGTGATTTGATGTCAACCGCCAAATAATTAATATTTTCCTCAGTGCATACGCCACATTTTGAATCACAACATACAGATAAATACCAAAGATATTATCATCCATATACAATTCTTGCTTTTTACAATTGACATTTCAAAGTTTATGGTGGTCCTCCTCTACAGATGATCGATTCAAATTTTGACAAACTTTTTATATAGAATTTATACATTAAATTTGACAATACTAAACGCAATTGCATTGAAGAACCATGTGTTGTAACAAAGCGGATAATTTTATCTTTTACTAGAGGTAACCGGATAACTGACGAACTGTACGAACGAACCAAATGTACATTACGGGAGCAGTTAATTATCCCAGATATAAAATGTGAAATAGACAGACAAAACTTGATAAATATCGTGGAAATAGACACTTTAAAGGTTAAACAGATATACTTAAATAAAATTTGAACATATAATCATGGAAGTTAGTATAAAACTGAAATATCAGAAATCTTGTGCCGGATTTTGATATACGAAAGAGACGTATCTACTTTACGTATGTACATGTATAAATGAAATTGGTCAATCGTGGCCAATTACTCTTCATGCAAAAAAATCAATAGGTGAAGTCTACATATAACAAAATATTGTATATTCAATATATAGATTACACCACAAGATCCCATTTATAACCATATTTTATCCACTAGAGATAGTAAAATTTTAAAATTTTAACTAGGAGGCTCGCCGAGCATTTTAAAATTTTTAAATTTAACTATCGAGAGTGGATAAAATATGGTAATAATCGGGATAAAGTGGTGTAATCTTTCTCTCTAATGATCAACGATAGTAGTATCCTACCTGAGCGAGTCCAGCGCACCCCCACAAAACTTTTTTTTTATTTTACACCCCCTAAAAAATAAGCATTTTTATGCAAAAAACCACCTAATTTTCATAAATTACCCCACTTTTTACTCATTTTACTAATAAAATAAATGTTTTAAAATAGAAGAAAAAACATTTTTATTTTTTAAAATCTACTAAAACATTTTTTGCGTTACTAAAAAATGAGATTTAAAAAAAACAAAAAAACAAAAAACAACCTCTCGAGGGGGGTACTAGGAAAAAATTTTTAACCCCCTAAAATTTTATAGTATCTTTTTGATTACATTCATCTAATCCCCTTCCCCACGATTTTTTTTTTTACAAATCGTATAGTATTTTCTAATTTAAAAATATTTTTTATAAATGACAGAAGGAAAAATCTGTACAATGTGTAATCATTATAAATTATTAATCGATTTTTATAAAGCGAATAATGAAAAATGGGAGTTAGAAGTTCATGTAAACAATGTAATAAATCTTATAAATAAACTCATCATAAAAAAATAAAGGAAAATATAAACAGGCTTATGAAAAATTTATTGAAAAAAATCCTAACTATCAAAAATATTATATAAAAAAATGGATTATTAAAAATTTATTTTTATAAAATAAGCACAAAAAAAACAAAAGTTTGTAGTAATTGTAGCTACTATGGTATTATATCTCAATGTAAATAATGTAAATTAGAAAAAAAGAAAAAAAAGGAAAAAGAAGAATTAGCAAAAATAAAAGAAAAAGAAAAATATTTAGATTTATAAGAACAAAAATTTGAAGAATTAAAATTAAAAAAATATGAAATGAAATATCAAAATTGTGGATCAAATAAAATAAAAGAACAGTTTTGAAATTTTTGACACCAGGGTGTGAATATTTAGCAAAAAGTGTTTACTCATCCAAAGACACATCAGTTACAGATTCAGAACAAATGGAGGGAGTAAAGTAGTAAAAAATTATTCAGAATATGCAGGAGGATATTTTAAACTTTTTTGTATAGTCGTCATTGCTTCCATTCGCCCTTGTTCTATTAAATTTTCTTTTTCTTTGTCATCAATTTTAATATTATTAGACTTTTTTAATTCTTTTTTTCAGTTGATAATATTTATCTAATTCACCTAAAATTAATTTAAATTCACCATCAGATATTTTACCATCCATTAAAGATTTAGAAATTAAATCTTTTATACTATTTAATTTTATTTCAGCTATAATTTTAATCTCGTCATGTTTTTTTTTAATCTTGTTTGTAATCTTCTTCTAATTATTTTAACACAAACACCTAAACCACCACAAACAACAGCAACAATTTCTAACGGTAACATAATCGGAAAAGCTGCGCCAACACCCGCTAAAATAACACTTGATGATATTAAAGCGGTGTCAACACCATCAGTAAAATTTATTCCACGTTTATATTTTTTGTATAATGCTTTACGATTATCTATTTCATTAATTAACGTTTTTTCTATATCAGATTTTTTTTGTAATCTATAATTTTGTCCATCTTCGACTGATAACTCTGGATATAAATTGGGGCAGTAGGTTGCTTCATTTTTTATAAGTAAAAATGGCTGAAGGAGGAATTGAAATGGAAACTTTTAATGAAGAAGAAGAAGAAAAAGAAGAAGATGATGAAGAAGAAACTTCTTTTCAAGATGATCTAGAGTTTCAAAAAACGATAAATAATGGAATTACAGGATTAGAAGATTTATCAGAAAACGATAAAATAACTCGGAAAAAAGAAATTACCAAAAAAATGATAAAAAGATTTTATAATAGAAATAATGAAACTATTCGTAATGGAGGCAATCTCCTTCCAGTCGAAAGGAATTCTTTTGTAAAAAGAGATAATTATTGAAGAACAATGTTATATGTAAAAGATGGAGCTGGTGAGGAAGTTGCATTGACATATTACCGCTCAAACAATCCAGATGCATTAGCAACATTTTTATCATTTAACACCCTTCAAGGAAAATGCGGTGTTGGTTTTGTTAGAAATGTTTTAGGTGTAGATGATTTTCAACCATCTGCTACACGACTTAGAGAAGGTAGAGCAGAGTTTCAGAGAATGTTAATGAAGCACCAATTCGTGAACTCAATAATATAGAAATTCCATTACAAGAAATATCTACACAACAAGAAGGACAAAAACTATTAGAAACAGCAAGTAATGCAGAAACATACGTAAAAGAAGTAGAAACACAAACAGATATAAATAATAGAGAAATGAGTGGAATAATGACAGCAATGACATCAGTAAAAGAAGAAATTGCAAATGAATTAGCTGAACTGGATGAAACAAATAAAAGAATAGCAAAAGAAAAAGAAAAATTAGAACAAGCTAAAGAAGACTATGATGAATATCAAATGAATAAAATAAGTAAGAGAATAAGAGATTTAGAAATTGAAAGAAGGTCAAGACTAAAAGTAATAAATATTAATAGAAATAAACTACGTAACCAGGTAAATAGAATTAAAGAAACAGTTTATAAAGTATTAAACGAAGATACAACATTAGGCGAAAAAATTATTATCAGCAACAAAAGATGTTGTTAATTGGTTTGCTAATAATTTATTAGTATTTCTTATTGTTGTAGTTGGATTAATTTATACTTCAGCCAAAGATTTTATCAATCAATTAAATAATTATTACACTACCTATTATTAAAGTTATTTTTCTTTCTTCATGTTCTATTGATTCTTTATTTTCGACCGGAGGGAGACTGGAGGAAGGAATTTTCTTTTCTTCTTTTTTAGGTTTTATTTTTATAGACTGAGGTAAATCTAATTTGTTTAACGGATCGGCAAGAGAACTCGCAGCCGCTCGAACAGAGGCTAGCTCAACGTGTTTATATTTAGATTATCATTAAAGCCAAGTGTTTGATTTCTGTTGCAATTACAATTTTGTTATTATATCCAAACAATTTAACCGATTTGTAATCTCATATCACTAGGTGACATATACAATCCAATACCATAAACAAAATCAACTTCACTTCTAGCATATTTTAAAACATTTTGGTAATTTGTTATTTGAGTTGAAAAATCAATTGGACTATTTATAACATCTTGTACATTAGATAAAAATTGTTTCTGAGCATCAAATCCTGCTCCTGTTGATAATACATCTGTTCTTGTTTGTGATTGAGCACCTAATATATTGACCAAACAAGTGTTCTAATACTTTCATTTATTCTTTCAATTCCTACTTTTGTAAATCCTTCTGACTTGTCGAACATACATGTTGTCCAAGCCATACTTATATTTTTTTGTATGATACATTGAATCATTTTCATTAAAAAAAGTCCATCATCAAGATGATTTCTTCTATATTCCCCGATGGGTTGAAAATATTGGGTAAAAGCCCCGAAGCCATGACACCCTTTTTCTATTTTTTTGTCTCTAATCAGTATTTGGAGACACATTAAATTCATTGCATATTTTTTGATATGTAGCTTTGTCATATGGGTTTTTATAATAATAAAAAGAAGAATCAGTTGGTAAAGGTGTTATAAGTTCTTTTAATATTCTAGCTTTACAATAATACAAATGAAACATATACATTGATTTAGTAAGGTTGCTCCGATCTCCCTCTGGTCGAACATGTTCATCAAAAGAAACACCGCAACCTGTACTTGCACACCATATAGCAAAATTTAATTTGCATTGCCACCAATCAAACGATGAATGTAACCATGTATTTCATGGATCATTAGAATGAATTGTTGGATTTTGATATTTTTGGAATAAATCGGGGAAAGTTACTGTAAAATATTCTTCTAAGTTTACAAATATTTTTGATTAGTAAGATTTTGACCGGAGGGAGAATTTCCCAAATCTTTTTGAGAATATTTAATATTAGGATTATATTCTATATTAGGGTTATATATAAAATTTTTGTTACTCATTTTTAAAGTTTCTAAAACTCAGTTATCTGTAATTCTGGTTCATAAAAACTACCTTTAATTTCTTCGCCTTCTAAATCATTTATTTTATAAGTAACAGGATTTGTATTTAATACTTCGTTAATTACAAATATTTCTCTTGTCCACCGAGTAGTATAACCCTTTTCAAACTGACCTTTCTTTTTTGTTATTCTTACTCTATCTCCTACTCTGAATTTAGGTTTCCTAATTTTTTCTTCTTTTTCTGGATATAAATTTTTATACACTGTTAATTCATTTTCTAATTTACTTGCTTCAACAGGCGTCATTTTAATTGAAGAATGTACTGTATTATTATAATTTTTAACTAATTCATCTAATATATCATGATATTTAAAAGTTTCATTGGCAGTAAAGTATCTATACATATGTTGTTTCATAGTTCCTATCCAACGTTCTACTACACTAGATTTTTCTTCATTCTCAGTTGAATATAACTCTATGTTATTATCTTTCAACAATTCTTTTACTTGTCGATTATAAAATTCTGTTCCTTTATCTGACCAAATGTACATTGGTTTTCTTTTTTTAAATAATGTTTTAAATGCTTCACTTACTGTTACTCCTGTTAAATTTTTAATGGAATATTTATAGCGTTTATTTTGTTTTGAATATTGATGTATATCTATCAAATCAACTGCCCATGTTTGATCTATTGAATGAACATAAACACGTCTTTTGGGAAAAGATTTTACAACTCTGTGATGTAATTCATCTGCTAATTTATTTGTTAGATTTGGATGCTCCATTTTTATTAACTAAAAAAGTGACAGAAAGAAAAATCTGTATAAAATGTAATGAAAATAAATATTTATATGAATATCATAAGGACAAAAATAAATCTTTTGGTATATGTACTATATGTATAGAATGTAGAAAATATGATGAAAAAAATACATTATATTAATAACAAAGAAAAATATAAAAAAGCTTATCAAGAATTTATACTTAGGAATCCAAATTATCAACATAAAAAATATTTGAAAAAGACATAACTTAAAATTGTTCCTTTAAAAAATGGCACCTAAAAAAACAAAAAGATTTAATCACTGAAACTACAATTGATGACATAGAAGAAATAGACATAACAAAATACATAAACTTATTAAAAGAAAAAATAGTTATTAATCAATTTCCTTTGAAGATAAAAATAACAATAACAAGTGAATTTTTAAAGCCCTTAACAAATGATATAATAGAAAGTCATTACTCCCACCCAATACAAATTAGCTTAACAGAAAACAATATGCAAAGATTTTATGGAAGTTTAGCAAACAAATTTGAAGCTTGGTTAGATAAATACCAGGAAAAAGGGTCAGGTTTCGTATTTAAAAATATTAAAAATGTAATAGTAAAACAATATAAATATAACAGTTTAAAAGCTTCATCTTTTATTCCACTTAAATTTAAATCTCCTAACATATTAATTTTCAAAATAAAAATGATAACAAATGTTTCTTATGGTCTTTATTAGCAAAAATATACCCCGCAAACAAAGACAAACAAAGAGTAACGAAATACGAAGAACACGTGAATAAAATAAACATGACAGGTATTGAATACCCCGTAAAATTAAAGACATACATAAAATAGAAAAATTAAATAATTTATGTATAAATGTGTTTGCTTTAGAAGACCAAACTAAAAAAGAATCTTTATATCAAGTTTATATTTCAAATAGAAAAGATGATGTTAACGTAGTTGATTTGTTATATATCGAAAACGATGAAAACAACCATTATTGCTTAATTAAAAATGTAGACAGTTTGATGTGTGATAAAAACAGACATAAATTATTTACATGTAGGAATTGTTTACAAGGGTTTCAAAGAAAAGAAACGTTATTAAAACATAAAGAAATATGTTATGAAAATGAATCTTGTAAAGCTGTAATGCCTGAACCAGGGAAAAATATTCTAAAATTTAAAAATCACCATTATAAAAACAAGTTACCCTTCGTCATTTATTCTGATTTTGAAGCAAATACTATACGCAACCGAATCCAGATAAATCATATACAAATACAATACGAAAACAAAAACCAAATAGTTATGGTATGTACGTTCATTTAGATTACCCGGTAATATTTAAATCACAATACTTTTCTTACGTTGGTGAAGATTCAATAGAAAATATGTAGAAAAAGTTAAACGAATATTTAAAAAAATGAATTAAAATATCTACCTTAATGAGAAGAAAGAACCATTATTAAATAAGTATGAAGAAGATGAATTTCAAGAAGCAACTGAATGTTATATTTGTGAAAAAGAATTGGAAGAAAGAACATGTTGTCAATATTGTAATGAGAGTTTAGATGATTTCTATTGTTATAATTTTGAAAGACAACGTGAAAAATATAATAAAAGAGAACATAATCATCTGTCAGGAAAATATAGGGGAGCAGCGTGTCAATTGTGTAATACAAAAGAAGTTAAAGCAACAAAATTAATGCCCGTTTTCTTTCATAATGGGTCAAATTATGATTTTCACTTCTTAATCGAAGAATTGATGAAACATGAGGATGAGTATGATAAGGTTAAACTTTTATAAAAAAATTCAGAAGAGTATATTTCTATAGATTATGGATCAAATTATAAAAAAATAAGATTTCTAGATTCTTACAGATTTTTACAAAAAGGATTATCAGATATCACGAAATCAATGGATGGGTTTCTAATTTTAGAAAAAGAGATAATGGTGATATTTCGTTATTTAAACAAAAAGGTGTATATCCATACGAATATATTTATTCTATAGAAAAATTAAAAGAAAATAAATTGTCAGATATTAAAGAATTTTACAGCACACTAACACAAAAAACAATTACAGATAAAGAGTATAAACATGCACAGAGAGTTTGGAGTCATTATAAATGTAAAACTTTAGAAAATTTCCATAATTTATACCGCAAAACAGATGTTTTACTCACAGCAGATGCTTTTGAAAAATTTAGAAAATTCTTTTTGAAACACCACAAAATTGATCCCTGTTATTGTTATTCTGCTCCAGTTTTAACATGGCAATGTGGTTTAAAATATACAGGAGTAGAATTAGAATTGTTAACAGATTATGACATGTTGCAAATGTTCGGGAAAGGAATAAGGGGTGGTTTCTCCGGTGTCTTGGGTCCAAGACACGTAAAAAGTTTTAACAAATATACACCTAACTTACATGGTGAAGGGGTAAGAATATTAGACGAATACGAAAAGAACGAATGTATGGAAATCGTTAAAAACGGTGGTAATCTAAATGAATTCCTCGAGGAAAAGTTTTCACTTTACCTCGACGCGAATAACTTATATGGTTTGGCAATGTCCCAAAATTTGCCAACCAAAGATTTTAAATGGGAGGAAAACCCAGAATATTATAAAAATATACCAAAAGGAAGAGGATGTATAATTGAATGTGATTTAGAGTATACAGATGAATGTAAAAAAGAAAACATATAAATATCCATTGGCACCGGAAAAGATGAATATAAATAAAGAAGATTTATCACCATACCAATTAAAATTATTAGGATTAAAACCGTTAGGAAAAGAAAAAAAACTATTTTTAACATAACATAATAAAGAAAAATATGTTTTACACCACAGTATTCTAAATGAGTATATAAAACTTGGTATGAAAGTAACAAAAGTATATATGACAATATCATTCCAAGAATCTAATTGGTTGAAATCATATATAGATTTTAATACCGAACAAAGAAAAAAAGCTGAAACAGATTTTGAAAAAGATCTTTGGAAACTAATGAATAACGTATGAATCCATTCGATGATAAACGTTATTTATGTGATAATGGAATAGACACACAGTCATTTGGAATTTAATTTAAAAACTTCCATGCAACAAAACCAGTTAATGCCATACCTCCTATAACAAATGCAATTTCCATATTTTTTTTTATCTTCTGGTTGATTATAAAAAAACTTAATTTAGGCTTAGGTGGTAATTCATCTAATTGTTTACCAGTAATATAATAATATTCTTTCATTGCTTGATCAACACTTTCATAATTACTAACAGCATGTCTTTCTTTTTTTAATTGTTCATTAATAAAATCTAATCTTTTAGTTCTTCTTTTATTCCAATCAGCTGTTTCTTTATCTAATTTTTCCATTGCTTTATCATGTCTTATGTTTTCTTCATTACTATCTTTTTTCTTTATAAGTGAAAATAAATAACTACCACCAGAAAAACATGCACCATTTACAATTGCCCCACCTATCATCATTGCTATAGCACTTGCCATTTTATTTTACAATATTTTCAGGTATAATATCTTGCTTAACCAAAATATCTTTTGTTATCATTGCAAGTAATATATCAATGGATAACATACCAATATCACCCATATTAAAATCCACTTTTGATGCTGGTCTCTTAAATATATTTCTACCTATTTCTGCACATCCAACTGTTAACAATGTTTCAACACCTGCATGATATAACATATTTGCAATTTGTTTTTCATTTGTTGCCATTTTTATATATATTTTTTTATTTCTTTTAATTATTTTTCCATATATTCTTCTTCATATTTTTCTTTTATTTCTTCTTTTAATTCTTTTTCCATATATTCTTCTTCATATTTTTCTTTTATTTCTTCTTTAAATTCTTCCAATGTTAAAAATCTTGTTTTATAAAAATCAAATAATTCTAAAAAAACTTTTTATAGTTGCAAAAGATAATGCTTAACTAAATAACACATGTACAACAAAATCAATTTTATCTATTCTAGACATTTTTAAAGAATTAAAATTTGTTAAATTCAAAAGGATCGACTGGAAGGATTTGTTTTTTCTTTTCGACTGGAGGTGGGGAGTTGTTTTTCTTCTACTGGTAAAATATGAACTGTTTCGAGATGGAGTTTATTATAATATATTAAAAAATCCTATTCCTAAAAATCCAATTATAATATATAATGAATTTAAAGCAGAGTCTAATTTTTCATTTTCACCCCTAACAAAATCTTTATCTTTTGTTATAAAGCGGAGCGGAATCCCTCCGGTCGAGTCCGATTCCCCTTCATTTAAAAATTTCTTTTTTTAATTCTTTTTCTTCTTTTTTTTTCTTAATTCAGCTTTTAACTTTTTTGCTTCTGCACCTTTTTAACCAGCAGCTATTCTTTTGGGGTTTTTCGACTGGAAAGACACCGGTTCCTTTTTCTTTGGGGAAATTTTAAATCGTATTTCATCATCACTCTTTTTTTATGTTATTATTTTTTTCTTTTTTTTTCTTCATTATTACTATGAAAGTTAATATTGTTTGCTGTTGTTAACATAGCAGTAAAAGGCGCAAGATACATTCCATATTTATAATATAGTTCACAACATGCAGTAGTTAAAGCATGATTTATAAAAGGGTCTTCCTCTAAGTTTTGTAGTAGTTTAGGTTAATCAATAACATTACAATACTTTGAAACACCCATAACATATAAAATAATAAATTAGTTACATAATGCTTCCGTCATAGCAACTCCTAATCTTGCTTCATATTTACAATATAATTTATTTATTTGTTCTGTTTTCATTGTATCAATGTCTGAGATTGTTAAATCTTTTCCAAGATATTGCTTACTATTACCACCAGCAACAATAGCTAATAATCATTCACGTTTTTTATCTGAGCTGTCTTTTTTTTTTCTTCGGATGAACTACCATCATTTTTTAATAATTCTTCAGCATCCATTTTTATATAATTAAATATTGTTATTTTTATTACTAAAGAATTGCTTTAGCATTTGTAAGCATTACTTGAGCATTACCTAAGCATTACTTAAGCATTTCTTAATCAGTTACCCAATAACCAGTAGGTCTGTTTTTAATATTAATTTACGATGTTTCTTTTTTTTAAGTTCTTCTTTTATTCTTTGTATATCTTTTAAAGTTGGAATAACATCATTTTCTTCTTAGCATTTATTAAAACTTTTTCTGTCTTTTTATAAAACATACATAACCATTTTGTTTGTTCTCTTAAATCTTTTAAAACAGAATTATATCTTTGAGAAATAACCCATATTGATTGTTCTGCATGTCTTCCTGAAAAAGCTAATTCAGAAAAAATATCTTTTTTCTTTGTTAGTTCTTTTGTTGCACTACAATCATCAATACTATATAATGTTGGATAACCAGCGTATTTCTTAAAGAATATTCTAAGTAGTTCTTGTAGTTTTTCTCCTCCATTAAAAATAGGATTAACAATTATAAGATTGTTTTTAAATCCATTCACGATTTTTGTATGCTCTGTTCCATTGAATGGTTGGGCAAAGTATAACTATATAATTAAACACCTGACAATATTCCTTTTCTAATAAATCAAGAACAAACTCCGCATCCAGTTTGACCACATATAATAGCACAATGGGGATCGAATGGATAGGAGACTTTACTCCATTTGGGTAATTCCATTTTTCAAACGAGGAACTCTGTTTCAGTGGATTAGTAATTAACTTCTTTAAATCTTCCATCTTCAAAATTAATTTGTGCATCTTGTATAACAAAACGATAAATATTTATCGATTTATCAGCTCCTGCTTCTTTAGATATTTGAATTGTAATACCTTCAGATGCATTTTCAATTCTTCTACCTGACCCATTTAACTAATTATCATCTGTTGATCGTAAATCTAACCATAAAGCATAATTATTTGTTAAATATTTTCCTACAGTTGTATCAGAAAAACATAAATCTTTTAAAATTGTATTTGTTGTTTTATTTCGTTTTGAATTTAAAGAAAGAATTTATTTATTTCATCCCATTGTTGATATGCTTTCATTTCTTGACTGTATAGTTGATTTGGAACACCTTCTATTGTCATTTCTACTTTTGTTATTTGGGATTATAAGTTTCAGTGCTTGTTCTTTCTGGATCTTCGAATAAAATTAGAATACCTTTCATACTTCTAGCTGGGACATTTAAATTAAGGTTACAAAGTGTATCATATTTGTTTGCAGATATTTTTCTATGTCTTAATATTCTATCGTATAAGATAACCATTTTACCTTCAATTTGTTGTCTTATTTTTCTTGCTAATTCTATATTGGAAACAATATCAAATTCTAAACAAATATTTTTAATTTTATATTTTGCATCTGCATCTGTTGAATGGATTACTTTGTTGTAGTCGTTGAATGCAAGTTCATATTCAAAATGGAATAAAAAAGATAACAGGAAACACCTACAATGGCCGAAAAACATAGCCACATGCCAGAAAGTAAATAGGAACTACACATGAAAAAAAAACCACAATAAAAATACAAAAGACAAACATAAACAACGATAGGAACTCGGGACAGCCGGACTTGGTACCGGCACTAGCAAAAGCCAGCGGTAGGGTTAAACCGCTATCACCAAGTCTATCACCAAGTCTATCACCAAGACCAGCTTGCTAAAAGGCCATGTGTGTTTCTAATATTTCAAAATCAAGCGAAATACAAAATCTATTTTTATATGCATCTGCTATGGCTTGATCTTCTGCATTTGCTGTTTTATCTCCTGCTCCAACTCTATGTTTTAACATACTTGGTTCTAATTCCTTGATGTACCATATTTTCACGTTCTTTTGTGGTTTTCCATAAATCAACATAACAATGATAAATATCACTATCATTAACTGACATAATTTCATTCCCACTTAAAAGAATTGTTGTTTTTTTTTAACTATTGCCCTTCCTATGTTTTGATAAACTGTTGAATTTGCATCTTTAGATTCAATATCTATTTCAAAAGCTAATCTGGTTGTTCCAGGAACAATAACATCATTATTACTGAGATTAGGAAATCTCACTTATATTTGTTGATTTTTATCAATAGTCGAAGGATTATTAGTTTTACAACACTTTGAAGGATACCTTTCACACCACGAGGATTTAATTTTTCTCCGTAAGCGGACATTTTTAAAGATTAAATACGGAGTTTATAAAAATAATTCAATTACCACTGATCTAGAGTATTGATACATAAAGGACTATCACTCTTACTCATAAAACTTATTCTATCTCCAGCCTCAACTTTTAAAGGGGTATCAAAGTTTTTTATAATTATAAAAAGAATTATCCAATTCTATTCCATGCCAAGTTACGTTATCATTAACATTCACCATGACAGTTAAACCATCTATACCTGTTTTTAGACTTGCTAAACTAATACCTAATATCTGTCCTGGAAAGTTCATTACATATTCACTACCACCAGTATCAAAATGAAACATTTGATTAAACTTCAATGGACCATCAATTCCTGCTTATATACTTATTGTTTTCTGTCTGGTATATTTTCAATTTTGTTGTATAGATTATTATTAAGATTCATTACTTGAAGCTCGTTCTTGATCTTTTTTAATTCCGATGCATCCGCGCTTTTTTTTCTTAAAACCAAATATACTCATTTTATTATATAAATTATTGGATAATTTCTAAAACATAATTAATTGGTAAATGATTAATTATCTTTTTATTATCCTCATTCCTAATTTCTAATTTCAATTCCGTTATATCACCGTTTATTAAATATTTATATTCTGGGTTTTCAAATCTCACTGTTAAAACATCTCCAAACTCTTTATTCTCAACTGGAATAACAGACAACAAGGTGCTCGGCATACCATCAAGATGATTATAAGAAGTGCTTACTTGTTCTAAATGTACATATAATGATTTATAGATAGCAAAATCTACGGGTCTGTTTCCATGATGTGTTTTGTTAGTTTCAAATATACGCTTATTATTAAATCCTAACATATTTTTAAACCTTTACTTATTTCTTAATTCATTAGGTGTTGTTAATGAAGCAATACCATTTGTTTCATTAACAGATAATACAATCTTTTCTTTTAGAAATTCATCTGCTATTTGATGAAAACTATAATATCCGTTTTCAATTTGTATAGGTCTCTCTCCAGTCTTTCGTATATGTTCACCTGAAATATTATACCTACCTACGCAATATGATATAAATTTTAAACCAATACGTTTATTCCCGTCTCTGTTATCAATGTATTGTTGTAAGTTTATTGTCTAATTAATATTTGAAATTGAATGATACATTTTTAGTGTTAAAAAATGAGTAAAAATCTTAGAAATAAACCTGTGTGAGTGGGAATCGAACCCCCAACTATTCTTACTACGCTGTTTATAATAAAGAAACGCTAACCATTACACTACAGAAAATCGATTTCGCTAGCTTATAAAATAAGGTAGTCATTCGTTTGATATTGATTAACAACGATTGCGTAAACTAGTTTTTTAAATCTTTTATTAAAAAAAGAAAAGAATGTAAGATTTTAAACAAACAGAGACTGTTCCGATAGATATTATAACATTTTAATAACATTTAAATGTTAAAAACATATTACATAAATGTGGATATTTCACAATAAGGGCTTGGCTGCGAATGCGTGAAATGAGACTTAAATATACTAAAAAACAATGTTTAAACGTCTTGCCAGACACAGCCGTGTGTTAACATGCTATTATTTCGTTCTTTACACACTTCAATATTATACTTGTATAATTTCGCATACACAACACATTACAAATTTCGATCAATACAAGCAAAATAGATAGGGAGTGATGTAGATCATGGTTGAAATCAACCACTAAAATAGTTACAATACGGCAATTGAGGAGAACAAAAGGCAAAATAAGACCAAGCTTGGCAGGTGCCTAAAAAAGGTGCCAAAACAAGCCTCCGGAAAGACCGGGTGGCAGGTGCCTAAAAAAGGCGCCAAAAAAGCGCCCGGCAGGTCAAAAAGACCGGGTGGCAGGAGCCAGAATATCCCCCCTCCTCCTCAAATAGGCATTTTTGCTCTTTTTTTGAAAAAAAATTTGGGGGTAGGTGTCTCAGTTTTTTTATGGGCTGTGCTCTTCTAGCTCAATACTATACTTTTCTTCCTTCATTTTTTAGTGGGGTAGGTGATTAGATGAATGTAATCGAAAAGATTATAAGATGCCTTTTATGTCAAGATGCTACAAAATTTTAGGGGGTTAAAATATTTTCCCAGTACCCCGCCTCTAGTACCCGATTTAATTTTTTTTTTAAATCATATCCTCAAAAATCATATTTCCCAAAATAGAACTTCCTTAAATTTTTTTTCATGTTCCAATGTNCCCCCCCCCCCCGAGGTTCTTTTTTTATTTTTTTTAAATCTCATTATTTTAGTAATCGCAAAAATTTTTTTAGTAGATTTTAAAAAATAAAAAAATTCTTTCTTCTATTTTAAAACATTTTTTTATTAGTAAAATGAGTAAAAAGTGGGGTAATTTAGGTGGTTTTTTTTTGCATAAAAATGCTTATTTTTTTAAGGGGTGTAAAATTAAAAACAAATTTTGTGGGGGTACGCTGGACTCGCTCAGGTAGGATACTACTAACGATAAACACCGAGAATTGTATTCCGAATAGATTTGGTGGGAAATAGCACGGGGCTTTATTCAACATTCGTCGAATAAAGGAAATTTATCTAACGGGTCAAAACCGGTTTAAACTTGACATACCATTAGAGAAAACATTTTTATCTTCATTACCCAAGAGCCAAATAGATAAAAAAAAATTCCATCTATTTGCTTCTTGTATCAAAACGTCATTAGATAATTCAATTCTTTTTTACAAAATTATAACATTTAGATAATAATATTAAGGAATAATGAGTGTCAACAAATTTCTCCCATCATATGTTTAGTCCAAAATTTCTGGCCCAGAACAACATTACCCGTAGTCTGATTATTCCGGCTAAGTCTTATATTTCATGTATTTAGTCTAAAATGTTCCACCCGGTCATATATTAAGTCTGAAATTCCCAACCAAATAACCGTCACATATTTGCCAAGATGAAAAAAGCGACCCATTCCACCGACACATCTGAACATGTATATACATTAATAAAGGAAGTGAACCCCCCCCCCCCCAGGTGTAATGACCAGTACAGTAGAGATACATGTATATTCGAGCTCACCCCTATGTGTAGATATATTTTTGATGATTTAATTGGCCCTTGTTCAAAAAAAAATTACAAAAAAAACAAAAAAAACAAACATTAATTTGTTAAAGCGGATGGCTTTCAAACACAATCCACATAACTTGTTGCACAGTAACAAAGGCATAATGAATAATTGATGAAATGTGTAGGAACACTTCATTGACTTGACATTTCAAAGATTTTCACGTTTGATTGATAAAATTTCGACTCCTATGAATGTTGCCATACTACGGAAGCATGGAGGGGACATGTGAATCTTTTTTGCTATCTCGTGGCCACGACATACTAAGTCGTGGCCACGAGATAGCTATGTCGTGGTCACGAGATACTAACTCGTTCCCACGATATACTAAGTTGTGGCCACGAAGTAGCTATGTCTTGGCCACGAGTTACTATCTCGTTCCCACGACAAACTAAGTCATGGCCACGAGATAGCTATCTTGTTCCCACGACTTACTAAGTCGTGGCCACGAGATAGCTAACTCGTTAACACGAGATACTAAGTCGTGGCCACGAAATAGCTATGTCGTGGCCACGAGATACTATCTCGTTCCCACGACATACTAAGTCGTGGCCACGAGATAGTTATAAGTATCTCGTGGCCACGACTTAGTATGTCGTGGGCACGAGTTAGTATCTCTTGGCCACGACTTAGTATGTCATGGGAACGAGATAGTATCTCGTGGCCATGACATAGCTATCTCGTGGCCACGACTTAGTAAGTCGTGGGAACGAGATAGCTATCTCGTGGCCAAGATTAAAGATTTCCAGCTACCAAGCATTCTTTTCAAATATTTTTTTTATTATAATTTAATATTGGACCCTATATGGGGAAACAAGACATTTTTGACCATCTTCTGAAAAATGACTGAAGCAAATTGAACCAAACTTTACAGGAATGAAGTATGGAAGATCCTTTACTTAGATTACCAAATTTTTTTCTGATCCGCCGAAAAACATGGCTGCCAGCGCAGAACATAGTTTAAAATTGCACCTAAATTTTTCTATTAAAGATTTCCAGCCACCAAGCAGTCTTTTCAAATATTTTTTTTATCATAAATACGTCAAAAATTATTAACGGTTTTCAAACAAGAGTCGCTGTTAAAAACGGATAATATATGAGTTTTATTAAAAGAGACATTTCCTGTTAGTATATACGGTCCCTGATCTAACCAATATTGACATAAATTAATTGCATAATTATGTCTTTTAAGTATATGTTTCTGTAATAATTCCAGCACCTTTTATCAAACCTGTCATCAAGACATGATAAATCTGTTGCCATGTTAAGAATATTTCTACCCCTTTACATGTCATTCTTAAATAGCTTTTCTATCAGTGTTTTTCAGCTGGAAACTGTAAAACACATCGTTGTCTCCTTGACACATTCTACGTTTCCCTTCTTTTTTCTGTTCATGACATCCCATCCGAGCGCAATCATAACATGAAATATATGAGGGTCTGGATGGGGTTTACAGAATAGAGAATACTGCGCAAAAAATATAAGAAGAGAGAAATTGGCAAAAGGAAATAAAAGAATAGAGAATAGGGGAATAGGGGGGTTAAATTGAAGAATAACTGCAAAAATTAGAGAATAGGGAAAAATATACTGATTACTAAAAAAAAATTGCAGATAACATATTCCCGAGATGCGTTACTCAGAATGCTGACATAATTTATCCGTTTCTGTAAGATTTGGGGCTGGAATACATTCGAGAACACTCTAGACTTTCTATCAAGTATGAAGTGAATAAGTACAAGAATTTCGAGTAGCGTTTGGTAATTCCTAATCTGCTAATCTGCTCTTAATCAAGGATTTATTCTATTTATGAAATTATTACAAACACGATAAGGTATATGTTATATTTCTACTGAGTAAATATCGACAAGAAAGCATGGGAAATCCCCCCACACATTCGCAACAACTCAAAGTTATCATTCCATTTGCCTGCATCCACGTTAACAAAATGAAAACGTCACGTCAAGCATCAAGTATTTCCTGGGTTAAAACTAAAAATAATATAACGACAAAGGAATAAAACTACTTTGAGTATTTATTTTATGTAGAATGTTAGATAGACACATTATAACAGATTTAACATTGTTGTTAAATCTTTACTCCTGGTTTTTGTTGGCAAAAATATTGATCATATCCTAAATGCTTTACGCCATAACTAAATTTAAACAATTTTTCATATTGGCAGTATTTGGCATTGCACAATATCATGTTCTTCTTTCATAATTGATGATTTTGTTATACCAAATATATTTAGAAGTATTTCAAGTGAAATTTCATATGTAAGAAGGCTTGATATCATAGTCAACGGAAATTATGTCCAAAGCTAGCTGTCAGTAACTGCGAGCATTTGTCCGGACAGTACCTGTATGTATTGTCTTCATGTTTTATGTACTTCATTGTAAGGGTACTCGTCTTGATAAGTTGGACTTTTTTCTAGATTGATTTCTACTGTGAGTCTTTTTGTGTATTTATTTTTAGCCATTCACCACACATAGGGGGAGGGTTTGGATAAAAAAAACGAGTTTAACCCCACCGCAATTTTTGCGCCTGTCCCTTTTCGGGGCCATTTAGGGCTTACTATATGGTGTGAGGTTCCTCACTGTGTTGAAGACCATATGGTGACCCCTAGATGTTTTGTTTTTGGTCGTTTAATCTGGATATGGGATGTTGTCTCCCTGACATTTACCCCATTTCCTTTCTTTTTCATATTATAAACAGAGATTCTTGTTTGCAGGTCTCGTCGGTTGAATGATTCGCATCACTACCCATCGCTGACGCGACTCGTAGTGATCGACTCTACCTGATACAAGATGTTGTACCATCACACTATGTATATAATGTATATGTATTGGCCATAACCCCGGGCGATAACCATGCACTGTTAATGAATTTGTGCTAATAAAGTATTTGTATTTTGTATTGTCGAAAATTGTCATAGACTTTGGGTCTATCAGAAAAGAGATCCTTATAGACCTAAGCAATTTTCATAGAAATTAGGTCTGCCACTAATTTCACACACTGCGCTATATTCCCTATAATCAATCAAAATATTTTCCAACGAAAAGGTCAAACGTAACGGCCCCCCCCAACCCCCGCGCCCCGGATCCGCCAATGTCTTCATGGTCGAATGGCAAACTGAAGGCTTTATTATTAGCCACAATGGGAAGGAGTTATTTTTTGGTATAAAACAAGCTACAAATGCTTGTGTTATGGAACGGGAGGTCTATATTGCATGTGATTATCTGGCTGTTTCTTTTTACGTTCTTGAACGCAGCGCCACCTATCGTCTGCAGAAAACAAGAAAACCGAGTGCCATCTGTCGTCAAAATGATCGTTAGAATACTACAACGATGACATTTCAGGAATCGATATGCGAATCTACGAATAAAGAATTTAGAAATTACACAATGACAAGTTACAAATTGACAATTTACGAATTAAGAAATTAGAAATTACACAATGACAAGTTACAAATTGACAATTTACGAATTAAAAATTTAAAAAATCACACAATGCCAAGTTACAAATTGACAATTTACAAATTAAGAATTGAGAAATTACACAGTGACAAGTTACAAATTGACAATTTACGAATTAAGAATTTAGAAATTACACAGTGACAAGTTACAAATTGACAATTTGCGAATTAATGATTTAGAAATTACACAGCGACAAGTTACAAATTAACAATTTACGAATTAAGAAATTTGACCCCATTGGCTTTCCATAAACTTGGCGTCTTCTACATGCAACTACGTAGATCAAAGATGAGATTGCAATGCGCTCTGGTGAAGCATTATAAATTTGTTGGGGATTTGAATCATGAATTATGATATAATAAGGCTGAATATAAATTTCGATATTTTCCTTTAAATCGTAGAGTGTATTAAAGGCTTGAGTTGAACTGTCAAGTCTTGTACACAAGACGTAACACTTATTTTTTTTCAAATTTGCTAAAAATCCCTCAGATTTTTATTAGCCCACCTGACCCGAGGCGTCACTGTGAGCAATTGCCATCACTTGGCGTCCGTCGTCCGTCCGTCGTCCGTTAACTTTAAACATTTTCATCTTCTCCTCTGAAGCAAATTCAACCAAACTATACAGGAATGATGTACTTACTGTCCTTAACAAAAATTGCCCATTTCGTTCCGGTCCAATAAAAGACATGGCAGCCAGCGCGGAACTTAGGTTAAACATTGGACCCTATGGGAAAAATCACATTTTCATCTTCTACTCTGAAATGGCTGAAGCAAATATAACCAAACTTTACAGGAATGATGTACTATAGGCCCTTAACAAAGATTGCTCATTTCCTTCTGATCCGCTAAAAACATAACCGCCAGCACGGTACATAATTAAACATTGGACCCTATGGGAAAATCACATTTTTATCTTCTCCTCTGAAACCACTGAAGCAAATTCAACCAAACTATACAGGAATGGTGTACTGAAGGTCCTTTACAAAGATTGCTAATTTCGTTCCGATCTGATAAAAACATGGCTGCAGCACGGAACATTGTTTAACATTGGCCCGTAAGGGAAAAATCACATTTTCATCTCCTCCTCTCAAACCACTTAAGCAAATTCAACCAAACTTTACAGGAATGATGCACTAAAGATCCTTAACAAAGATTGCTCATTTTCTTCCGATCCGATAAAAAGATAGCCCCAGCACGGAACTTAGTTTAACATTGGACCCCACGGCAAAATCACATTTCCATCTTCTCTGAAACCACTGAAGCAAATTCAATCAAACTATACAGGATTGATGTACTACAGGTCCTCAACAAAAATTGCTCATTTCGTTCCGATCCGATAAAAAACATGGCCGAAAGCGCGGAACTTAGTTTAAACATTGGACCCTATTGGAAAAATTACATTTTCATCTTCTCTTAAATGGCTGAAGAAAATTCAACCAAACTTTACAGGAATGGTGTACCTAAGGTCCTTAACAAAGATTGCTAATTTCCTTCCGATCCGATCAAAAACATGGCCGCCAGTAGGGAACATAGTTTAACCTTAGACCCTATGGGAAAATCATATTTTTATCTCCTCCTCTGAAACCACTGAAGTAAATTCAACCATACTTTCCAGGAATGATGTACTAACGATTCTAAACAGTTTGCTTATTTCGTTCCGATCCTATAAAAGACATGGCCGTCAGCGCGGAACTTAGGTTTATTATTGGACCCTCTGGGTAAAATCACATTTTCATCTTCTACTCTGAAATGGCTGAAGCAAATTCAACCAAAATTTACAGGTCCTTAATAAAGATTGCTCGTTTCGTTCCGATCCGATAAAAACATGGCAGCCAGCGCGGAACATAGTTTAACATTAGACCCTACGGGAAAATCACATTTCCATCTTCTCCTCTGAAACCACAGAAGCAAATTCAATCAAACTATACAGGAATGATGTACTAAAGGTCCTTAATAAAGATTGCTCATTTCGCTCCGATCCGATAAAAAACATGGCAGCCAGCGCGGAACATAGTTTCACATTAGACCCTATGGGAAAATCTCATTTTCATCTTCTCCTCTGAAACCACTGAAGCAAATTCAACCATACTATTTAGGAATGATGTACTCAAGGTCCTTTACGAAGGCTGTTCATTGCCTTTCGATCGGATAAAAAAACATGGCCCAAGCACGGAACTTAGGTTTAATATTGGACCCAATGGGAAAAATCATATTTTCATCTGCTCCTCTGTTATGGTTGAAGCAAATTCATCAAACTTTACAGGAATGATGTACTAAAGGTCCTTAACAAAAATTGCTGTTGCGATCCGATAAAAATGATGGCCACCAGCGCGGGACTTAGGTTTAACAATGGACCTGATGGGAAAATCCCATTTTCATCTTTTCCTCAGAAACGGCTGAAGCAATTTCAACCAAACTATACAGAAATGATGTACTAAAGATCCTTAACAAAGATTTTTCATTTTGTTCCAATGCAATAAAAGACATGACCGCAAGCGCGGATCTTAGGTTTACCATTGGACCCTTTGGGAAAATCACATTTTCATCTTCTCCTCTGAAACAACCGAAGCAAACTCAACCAAAGTTTACACATGAATGATATAAAGGTCCTTAACAAAGATTACTCATTTCGTTCAGATCCGATAGAAAACATGGCCGCCAGCATAGAACATATTTTAACATTGGACCCTATGAGAAAATCACATTTTCATCTCCTTCTCTGAAACCACTGAAGCAATTTCAAACACACTTTACGGCAATGATGTACAGAAGGTATTTCACAAAAATTGGTCATTTCATTTCGATCCGAAAAAAAACATGGCCTCCAGTACAGAACATAGTTTAACATTGGAGCTGGTATGAGAAAACCATCCTTTTCATCATCTTCGCTGAAACTATAAAGCAATGCATATAAGTTCCTCTGCAAAAATTACCCATTCCAATAGGATAAGACAAAAAACACGGTTGATAATGGAGAACATAGCTAAACATTGGACCCAATTGGTAAAAACATCAGTTTTGGTCATGCATGGCATAGAAGCATTTTGTCAGGTGAGCGATACAGGCTCAGTCTCTAAGCCTCTAGTTTTTTTTTCCCTTGAGCATTGAAAATTTTGACAAACCTCCGGAATGGAAATTTTCAAAACTTGAAAGGTATACAAGTTGAAAGAAAGCTTGGAAAAGGTTTACTATTCATACAAAAGATTAGTCAATCGTTTTCTATAAATCAATTGCCTGGTACGTTCGTTTGCCCGGCAACCGGTAGACAAAAAAATGTCACATGAATATTGATTACTCACACAAATTCTTTGAAATTTAAAACAAGAGGCTCTCAAGAGCCTGTATCGCTCACCTGTGTCATGGCTGACACAATAAGTCAAAATAATCACAACGTTTAAGGTTCTCATTTTCAAATTTGTTTACTGACTGTTTAAGGGTCTCATAATGAAGTTTGCTGATGTTATATGATCCAAAATTAAACTATGTTCCCCACTGGCAGCTATTTTTGATGGGGCTTAGACCAACTGTCACCTTTCTTGAAGAAGACCATGTAAGGATCATTGTGCCTCACTTTGGTTCCAATTTGCATAGTATTTTCAGAGGAGATCTTTAAATGATTTCACATGGGGTCCAAGGTTATACAATGTTCCCCACTGACTGCCATCTTGGATGCTATGCGGACATGCCAGACACATTTTATGAAGGGGGCCAAGTAAGGACCATTGTGACTAAGAATGATTCCAGTTGGCCATGTACTTTCAGAGGAGAAAATCTATGAATATGTTTCAATATAGGGTCCAATGTTAAAAACATGTTCCCTCCTGGCGGCCATCTAGGATATGATGTGGACTTGCTGAACACATTTTTAAAAGGGGCCACCTAAGGACCATTGTGACTAAGTTTGGTTCCAATTGGCCCAGTATTTTCAGAGGAGAAGATTTTTGCAATATTGTCCAATTTTAGACAAAGTTCCCCACTGGTGGCCATCTTGGATGACGTGCAGACTTGCCGGACAAAATTTTTAAAGAGGACCACCGAAGGACTATTGTGACCAAGTTTGGTTCCAATTGGTGCAGTGATTTAAGAGAGAATCTTTGAATTCTTTCCTATAGGGTCCAATGTTAAACCGCATTCCTGCTGGCGGCCATCTTGGATATGATACGGCTTTTTTTTTAAAAGGGGCCACCTAAGGACCATTTTGCCCAAGTTTGGTTCCAATTGGCCCAGCGGTTTCAGAGAAGATGTTTGAATGGAAAATTTGCAATGGACGTGATGGCAAGAAGACATGGATTACCCATGCAGGTCAGTTGTAAAATTATGCAGGCATTGAAGTTAAGATGGTACTTCAATATTTATCTGGGAAAGGTATTTGCATTGTGGGCAAACAAAAATTACATCTTAATACAATATACAATTATATACAATTATTATTAATTTGTGAAATAAGTATAGTTTATGAAAGCATTTTTGCAAAAAAAAAAAATGTAAAAATTTGTACAAAAACACTTTTTTGCTCTTGATTATGTAACAAATAATTATTTTTAATAAAGTGATAGCAGGGAATTTCTCTAAAACTTAAAAGAGAAAAGTACACCAAAAAAGATTTGAAAGCAGAATTTAAAGGGAAATAACCAATAACCATAAATGGCATTGATTTTTTTTGTGAAAAGGAGTCAAAAACTACAATACAGGCAGTTGGATTTTCTTCAAAATTTCAGAGTATGTAGATCTTGATATGCTGAACATTTCTGCAATTTACACTTCACCTCTATCTGTTACAGTTTTTGAAATTAAAAATTCATAAATTTTGAAAATTTAACGGAAAAGGGGCTGTAACTCTGAGACGGGTTTTCCGATTTTCTTCAAAATTGCAGGGCAGATAGATCTCATCATTCTGAACAATTTTACCCCCCCCCCAGCATAGCCAGCTGAGCTAAAAATTAATGATGCAATTTGTCCTTGCCGACAACTACATAGACCAAAATCGGATATTTCAACACGTACAGAGCATTCGTAAATCCAGAATCGTTATCTTCCTTGACCTACCTTAGGTGAAATTAATTCTTTCTATGCAGTAATCATTTCTAAATGTTTGTCTACACAACAAGTTTCCATTTTTTTTAAATTCATCTCGGGTCTTTTATTTAAAGGAACTTGACAAGTAGTAGCATTCTGCAGATTATATGATTATTGTTTTTAAATACTCCCAAGGGACCGACCATTTAATTTGAAGGGAGAGGGTATGGTTTTTTCCTAAAAAAATATGTTGAAGCTGATTTTATGTGAAAAAATATCTTGGCTGCAAAATATGAAAAAAAATCCTGAAAGAGGATTTCTGTCCCCGAAAAATTATGCTAATTTTGAAAATAAAAATGGTTGATACCAATTAAAAATAGTTAACAATTTCTGTCCAGGAAAAAAAACAAGAAGCCCCCCCCCCCCGGCTTTTCAAGTTAAATGGACGGTCCTTAAGTTTTAAAATATAGAATATTCTTTACTCCATAATCTACAGAGAACATGTTTAATTGCGCCACTCGCTGGAAATGGTGACAATAGGAAAACTTGATGATACAATATTTCTCAAGGAACAGCCTTTTTATGCATACTCTGCATCACATTACCTAGTGTGCCTTATTATGGGATCTGGAGGTATGACCAAGGAACAAACATGCATTCAAATCACTTGGTTGCAGGAACCTATGCAAGTATATGCTTACACTTTCTTACAAACCCAATATTGGCACTTCATTTATCACTTGGTCCACGGAAACTGTCTACGGAGCTATAACCGATACATTACGTCGCAGCTAAACTAACTCGAATTTGCTATATATAGTGTCACTAAATACCCTTTAAGTAAAGGAGGGTCAAGGCTTGAATACTGTGACAGACAAAACACAAGCAAAAAGAGAAAACGAGGACTGTCGAGTTATTGAAGAAAAAGGTTAAAACACGAGAGTTCAACATGTAATTTAAATGAAGACAACATGACACAGACAACACAAATAAACACAAACACTGCAATAATGAATCAATCCGAGTAGTGTGAACCCTCCATAATGGAGGTAGCACCAGGTCCTCCAAAAGGACACGAATTATATACTCCATCTATGGTACTTGTCACCCTAACAAATAGTCATATTCTTTGTTTGTCAGTACTTTAATAAATTAGCGGATCCAGGAGGGGTTTCGTGGGTTGGAACCCACCCTTTTTTCTGAAAATAAAATTAAATTTCATGCAGAATTTATGCAAAAATGGATAAAACTTGCAAAAACAATCGACTGGAACCTCATTGGAATTCCACCTTTTTTAAGGCTGGATCCGCAGGTCTGATCTGTCCAATCATGTAACGATCGTACAACGCCGAGCTGGTGCAACAAAGAGACATTAAATTATTTAGTTGTGTTTAAAAGTCTCTGTTAAACATAACATATTTTGAGCGAAAGATAAGAGTTGTGATGTAAGTCGCAGAAATGTTGGAAAATTACTGCTCAAAACAGAAAGTTCACTATTGAAAAGTTGAAATCATCACGCTTATCGTCAAACGTCCAGAGTCAGGACTTATTATGAGATTTACGTCCTTGTCCGGAGTAATCACTATACCAGCATAAATAGTAGAGCTTGGTAAAAGTCTGGAATTTCTTCGCCTGGCATTCAAGGCTGAGCATTCCTCATATTATCTTTTGGCTGCAAGATTTTTTCAATGAACAGTTTATCTGTAGAAAATTTAATCATATCATTTTATAACATATACTTGTAAGATTTGAAATATATATATCATTGAATTAATTTACTAAGGCATTTGCAAAAATTGTATAAACATTAAAATGAACAAAATTTGTAGTAATTGTTTTGACGAGTCTCAATTTTTTCCGTCAATATGTGCTATTTTATCTTTAAAATGACACATATAATCAAAACATATCAACGCACTGTCATGCACACGTACTCGTGCGAAAACAACCTGTACGCTCTTTGATGTATCATCTACTGACTTTACATTCAAATTGAAATATCATGTATTTCCGGTGTAATGGTATAAATACGGACCATAGGTTCGACCATTTCCGTTGTTTGGTATAAGTACTAACAGGTACAGATGGTGTTTTAGCTCCCTTTTTATTTTTCCACTGTTTAAAAACGACTCAAGCGGATCCGGAGTTATCTTTCAGAGAAGTCAGAACCTCAACAGCTTTATCAAAATCGAACGTATCATTCATATCTATCGGCCCACATACATTCATATTTATGAAGGGGCATCTTGAGTACTGTTCAATAACGTTGTTTGCCTTTCCACTATCTATGCGATGTAGTAGCCTATCGGCTTCTCTTCTAAGTTTTGAAACTTTTCCTGCAGGAAAAGATTGAGTAATTGCAATTTTATATTTCAGTTTCATAAATATATGAAGAAGGATGTGGTTGCCAAAATAAGCTACAAAATCAGCAGCCGACATTTCATGCTCGTTTACTACTTCAAAGATTTTTTCCGTGTGTTTTACCCAGTCATCAAAATATGTTGTAAATTCATTCCCAAGGTACTGTATAAATGGATTAGCTTTGTTATACCACCACAGAACACAATAATGTAGAAATGAGTTGTTATGTTGGTCAACAACTGTTCTTAAAATTTCTACTACAAACGTTTTTTTCCCATAACTTATATGTCTTTCAATAATTTTTTTCATTAAATCATATTCCTTAGATTTCTGCAAAGCAATTAATGCCCAAGCTAACACAAACGATGTCGGAGTATATTCAAGTAATGCAAAATTTTCTCTAGAAGAGATTTCTGTCATGAGAATGATAACATTTTCAATACGTTTTTCTGTAGTTAGTGTTTTCAGTTTTGTTTGTAAATGTTCAGTTGTCTTTTGAAGGATATGAGTATATTTGCATTTTCTCATAAAATGAACTATTTTTGGAATAACAGTCTCGTCATCTAAACAGGCTTGAGCCATTCTTTTAGCTAAAATGTCGTCTGCATATTTATTTTTTTTACGATCAATGATGAGAACGACTTCACCTTCCAACATTTCATATGTTAAGGGCCTGACAAGGTCTAAAATGTGCGTCAAGTCACACTTGTCTATGATTCTATCTAGGTCAGTCTCGGCGTATGTCAACATTACAGCCTGATACACAACTGGCGGAACAAAGTATACATTATTTCCAGTTAAAAGATCTTCTGAAGATAACTGACTACACACTTCCTGTACGTCATTCTCTGATAAGTTTCTTTTTACCTTGTGAATTTGTTCAAAAATACAAGAGATATCTTCCATATCCAAATTTTTTCTCGGTAATCCAACTAGGGGATTCAATGTAATATATACTAAAATGCAATACATTAACTTGTCTTCATACTTTTCAGATTTCTTCATTCTATTGATTATTTTCATTAACTCTTCTGGAGGCTGGCGGAAATATTTTGAACCAAGTTCAAAATTTCTGGAATCTTGGCAAAATAATACACATTGAAGTGGGAAGCCATAATATGTATAAGTTTCAGCAGCCTCCTTAATTGCATCATTGGGCAATTCTTTGTTGTATTTCTTAAGAAGACAACGCATAATTAATTCACTATCTTGTGTATGTTCCTGTGATTCTTTATCAAGATAAACTACATTATGTTCCGTCATAATTCTATTTATACGTAGAGTTTCATCTAAGTGCGATGTCGTTATCATTACTTTGAACTGGTTTTGAAATTTGTGACTCCCCAAGAAATCTGTCTGTAGTTTAAAACCTTCGGCATCTGTGACAAGTATATCAAACCATTCTTCTAGAATGATAACAAATTTCCCTGATGATCGTTGGATGTCTGTAAGAATATTCCTGTCGGATTTACCTAATATCGCCAATTTATAATTCTTATTTCTATATACTGAAGCTAAATGTATAGCCAACGTCGTTTTCCCAGTTCCTTTTCGGCCTTTCAAAATAGTAATTTGGTTTTTTTCCGTTACTTCCTTGGCAAGATTGAATGTATGTGTATCTCTGACTGTGACCTCTTGCATAATTTTATCGTAGAGTTTAAAACTTCGATCTGTTAGAAAAGAAAATAAAGTACAAAAAACAACATCAACTATACATTATTCAAGTTTTGTTTTCATTCTATCTTTGATTTATCATTTTTAGCTTAATGTCCCTCATCTATAAGCTGTCGAAATGGAGATATGCAGAAACTAAATTTACAGTAAGTTTTGGGATTAAGTTATTAGTGTATCTTTTTTGCAGGTATGATACTATCTTTACTTTAAAAGCAGTAACCTAGATGAATACAGCAAGAAAATATTATTGCAGAACCTAATGCAAATAAAGTACCAATAAGTTTTGAAAGAAAGTTTTGGCTTATGATATACGAAAAAAAACAACAAACGAAGACAAAAAACTAAGCAACCACAACACACACAGGTACAGCAAATTGAAAAAACAAGAAGGCATGACTTAATATTAATTTACAGTTAGTTCGGCATTTAGTTATTTAATACACGACTACTAATTTTTACAGTTGCAATGTATATTTCAAAAATAAATCAAAACCTTTACAATCAAATTGTATGAATTACAAACTATATACAAAAAGGCACGTATCTTTCTGCTGCTGGAATATTAATCGAATCTGACATTGGTTATGTAAAGATGAGAATATAATAAAAGTTTCAACAATTGAAATTAACCTCAGTACATGTGTTTTGAGGGAAAAACGACTTTGGATGATAGAACAGTCATTGAAAACAGAGAATTATTCCTCAATTAACGCATGTTGTCGATTTTATTGCTCCATTACAATATTGAAGAACACTATATACTGACATCTAAACATAAACAACACTGGGTTAAGCGAACAGAGTTGGAATTATATAAAAAAGTAGTGGTTGTAACTGTTGTGTCCTCTTGAAGGGCGATGTTCACAGACCTTTTGAAAGAAAAAAACTTTTAACAGGGATACTGGCGACGATCAAAATTTTTGCTTTATAGCTTTATACGACTGTTCACTGTATAAAACAAAAAAAGGAAAGGGCAGCGCAGATCATGGTTGGCAATCAATCCTATATACTAATTACAATAATTCCCCAAATTGTTTAGCCCAATTCATTTTACATAATATATTGTGTAGAAGCATACCTTTTACAGCCTGCAACGTTGAAACAGAGTCAGTATCAGCGAAAACCAATACAGCTGCAGAAACAACTGAAACGAAGAAAACGATGCTGGTAGTACACTTAAATTTTTTCCTCTTAAAATATTTACGGGGGAAACTTAAGGTAGAATTGTAGTAAAATAGGCTTTTTGAATAAATGAACCCTCCTCAGCAGAAATTTGCTTAGTGTCCATTAGTAATTCATATCAATTTAAGTTAATAGTCCACCCGATGATATATAAGATGTCAAAAATTACTATCTATATATAAAGTTCTCAATTGCAAACAAGAGTCTCTCAAGAGCCTGTGTCGCTCACCTTGACCACGGCCTTTTGATAATCCGAGAAACAGTAAGATCTAATATAAAATTATATTGCCAATGCCTTTTCCCTTAGATGATATATGAACATCATTAACAAAACTTTTTACAGGGGGCCATAGTCATGTTTGGATCCTGCCATGCGCGGTCCCGGCTTATGAATAGACCCGCATCATCCTCTGAGCTTGAAGTATGAGTCTTCCTAGCAGAGGACCCCGAGGGAACCCCGGGATATAGAAATAGGACCCATTCCGTGGTTGTGCGGGATTAATAAATACACAACCCATCTTTCGGATGTGGTGTAAACTCAGGTCCACGTGTTGGAAGAAATGCCACGCTTCCTGCACGTTAAAGAACCCTTGTAGCAAGCTCTTTTTGAGTGGTTCGTAGGTGATCGGCAATGAGGCTAAATTCCCCGCCCCTTTCGATTTCACCCTACTTTTCCAGTGGCAGTCAGAATTTCCCGTCCCATGGCCCTTTCCATACCCCAAAGTGATTATTTATTAACAAACTTGTTCTAGTCTTGATATAATTTAAATATTGCTGAGTAGACGTTAAACAATATTCAATCAATCAATCAATCATGTGTGGATCCAGTTGTTGTTCAGAGAAGACTTCTGAATGCTGAAATCCAATAGGCACTTGTAAAATAAGTTCTCAACTGACAGCCGTCTTGGATGAGGTAGAATATGACAATCATATACTTTGAAAGGAAACTCTCAGGACTTTATTTATCAATTGTTGAAGAAGTTTTAGAGGAAAAGATTTTTGAATGCTTTCCATATAGGGTCTTAAGTTAATCTATGTTCCCCGCAGGCCGCTATAATTGATGAGGCACAAACATAAACACAAACTTTGAAGAGGGTCATCAAAAGACTGTCATCATAAAATTTAACTGAAATTGTTGAAGCAGTTTCAGGAGTGAAGATCTTTAAAAGCATTTCCCATAGAGTCTTATGTTTAACTATGTTCCTGGATGGTATACATTTTTGGATTAGGTACGATCTTGAAAATCACGAGATTTGAACAGGAAAATTTTAGGAGTTAGTTCCTATTGGTTTAGTAATTTCAGGAGATGATCTTTGAATGCATTTCCAAAAGGGTCCTATGTTGAACTATGTTCCCTCTGGTGGCCATCATGGAACAAAAAAGATAAAAATTTTAAGAGGTCCATCTATGGAATATCGTGATAAAGTTTGAAATTGGTCCAGTTGTTTCGGAGAAAATTTCTTGAGGCATTTCTCATAGGGTCATATGTTTAACTATGCTCTAAGCTGGCGACTATTTTGGATGAGGTACAAATATAAAAATCACAAACACTGAAACATGTGAAAGGAACCATTCAACCAAAAAAGCTCTATCATGACCATCTTGGATGAAATACGAACATAAAAATCACAAAGGGACCACAAGAGGACATTTTATGATTAAGTTGGGTTGCATCTGGTACAGTTGTTTCAGAGGAAGAGCATAAAAATCACAAAAATACTTTAATAATACCAATGTTGCTATTTGTTCCATTTGAAGCTTTTTGCACTAAGTTAAAATACAGGCAACCCATTTTGTAACCCATTTCAAAAGACCCTGCTTTTTGTTATCATTTAAGTACATTCTTGATGACAAAGAACATCAAGAAAAATTTTCTCACCTATAAATACTAAAACCATCAGAAAAACCAATGATGTGACAATTCCGGCTGCAAGAACAGTGTCAACTGCAAAAAAAAGTACACTAAAATGCCTGTTGATACAGAAATTATTGTCAATATTTATTGTAGGAGGAATACATCGTAACTAACAGCATTATTTCTACAGTAGTGTTCCTAATGCATTGTAGTACTTGCTTAGATATTTGATAATCTGACTTTCTATTGTACAAGGCAGTTAAAATCATAGAAATAGTTTAGTGTAGCTTATAGACATGTCCTTGACAAACTGGAGTTTTCTATAATCGTGTGCGTTTTTGTCACATTCACTCCATGTCCTTTCATTTTTTTTCTATATGCAAATATGCTTACAAGAACACTGCGGCAAGTCTTCTCGATGTTTGTCGACTTTTATTTCAACATACATATCATTTGATAATACGACTTGGCAAGTATGATTTAGAGTTTGTGCAATAAATTATTTTTTTATCATTCTAAACATTTGTTTTATTAAGGAATAAGTGAGATCAAATCAAAGAAAATTCTAACATGGCTCTAGTTAAACGTAAACCAGTGTAATACTCGATAACCATATATTTCGCACATGCGTAAATGGTATCGGAATAAGAGTGAAAGGGACGTAAAACAACCATGTTTTCGATTTTGTTTGTCTTAGTTTGTGAAGGAAATAAATGTTAAGCATATTTTTAAACTAAATAATTCCATATAGATACGTAAATGTGTTTTGTTTTGCTTTCGATTTGGATTTTGAACTTGCATCTGTTTGAAAACGTCAGATTGTGTATTGTGACGTCATAGACACAGACTACAATGGAAACGGGAAATCCGCCTTCTCTTAGGTCGCTTCAGAATGGAAAATTCCGTTTTCGGTCACATTAGAATCGAAATAATTCATGGCAGGTATATGGCTATTGTCATTTGACCATGGGCTGGGCCTTAACATTCGTACATTTAACCCCTCGCCAACGCTCAGGGTTAAATTGAAATATAAAGTCCCAGCCCATGGTTAAATTTCAAATAACCATATACCTGCCATGAATTATTTCTTAATGCATGTTTTTTTTTCAAAAATAATGAGAATCGAACTGGGTATAGAAAGATAGAGTGGTCAAGAAGAAAGGAGAGAATGGACAGGAGAAAGAATTGACAGGTCGGAGAAAGAAGAAAGGTTATCCGTCCATCACCTCAATAATGTATGCCACAAACTACTAAACGGTTTCCATTTGAAATAAATAGTCCTGCTGGATTTGGAGATCTGAAGAGATAAATTATTTCCTTCGGTATTCTTTTGCCGTTGTTTTGTTTAGATTTTCTAGTAAGGCATTTCAATAACACAATGGCTATGTAGAGCGCAGGATAATACAATTCAGAAAAGAAATTTGTACATTTTTGATTTAGAAAAGTGTTGACACAGAGGTGTTCCACTAATAGCCTCTTATAAACTTAGAAACAATATGAGATATACAAAATCTATTTTTTGAAAAAAAAAAAGTCAGGCATTATCATCCACTCCAACTGACTAAATACTGATCTTCAATACGGGAAACAATTTGATAAGTGTATTGGTAGCACTATAAAAGTTGCATGTAGCAAAATATTGAAAGGTTTGCCTAATGTTTAGCGGATTGAGAGGGATTCCAAGGGTTGGACCCTTTTACGGAAAATCAATTCGTGGAGATATATGGAAAATATTGATAAAAGCTTGAAAATCTAAGTTCGATTTATACAGTAATAAGTCCTCTGAAGTATAAATAGTTGGTAGCTGAAACTTTATATATGAGTATTAATGTAAATGCATTTGGTAAGAGCCATGGTCATGGATTTGAGGTATTGAAATAAAGATGAACCATTACCCTATAATGTAAGTTTCGTCCGTATCACAAAACAACTTCATGTATTAAAGATTATAACGGAATAAAAAAAAATAAAAACTTGGAGTTTTTAATCACTGAACATATGATATTGCCAGAGTGGAAGATGTATTGCATGACAATACGTTGAGAACGAGGTTGTGGATTAAGGAAAAAATTTCTTCCCCCGAAAGTAATTACATTGGAAGAAAATATTCATATGGAAAGGGAACGAATGGATATATCCAACTTTTTTTAAATGAAGTTTTGGAATGATTTCATTATCTTGTTAACATACATGAAATTTTTTATACAAAAAGGAGCGCATGCACTATTTTGTGTGTAAGCAAAAAACTCCCTTTACTTGTGTTGTCTCGTGCAAGAGCTTAGTTCCTAGATGTGAAATCACTCCGTTAGCACACATGCATACGTCTCCATGCTCCGCTTGAACCCTGTTACCTATTCATTGCATATTCGATTTTCACATTTTTCTCATTTTTGTGAGTTGATTTTTTTTTCTAGTGTAGGAAATGATTTCACATCCAGGAAATCATTTCTAATACTAGATAACAAAAAACAGCACATAACAACTCACTAGAAAAAGATAACGTCCGAAAATTGAATAGACAACGAATAGCTTAACAGGGCTCCAGCTTAGCTTTCCTTTTGAAATCTTTACATTGGACTTTCAGTCGTTCATTATTGCTATTTAATAGAATTAATTTGGAATTCGATAATAGAATGTAAAATTGTTTATTTTTTGCTACACAATTTCTTTTGTTGATCATTTTTGGTCCTTTATAACTTTTAACGCTTTTATACGACCACAAAAATTATGGCCCTGGAGCCGTTGTTGGGGTCGGTGTCTGTGGACAGCATAACTTAGATTCTAGTGGACGGATCATTATCAAATTTTATAACGACTTTTTTGGCACACACGTTAGTTGGATGTCTAATATAGGATTTCTTGCCACTACAATTTCAGATAAAAGGTCCAAAAATCGGTTAAATAGGGTGCTTTTGCGTATGTGAACAGCATAACTTTGGCTCTAATAAACGGATCATTATCTAATTTTAGTATAATTTTTTGTGTGTGTGTGTGTGTCTGTGTGTTCCTGTCCCTACCTATTTCCAAAGAATGCCAAAAAGGGTTTAATTTAGTGTTTGACTATTAATCGGATTGTGATTGGGTTTCCTTCTGTTTTCCTATGTAAATTCCAATCTAGAGTATGCAACGAATTTTATGTCAAATGTACTTTTCATGAGATAAATATTCAGTAAGCGATAGTCACAAAAATACAGGGTACCTAGGTATTTCACTCCAAATTAGTGTTTCCATGCTAAATATCAGGTTTTTGTACTAAATCTAGAGTTTCCGATAGGAATACATTGTATGTCGCAAAATACCTGATATTTCGCACGAAAACTTCAGTTTCCAATGGAAATTAAACGGAAACTAATGTTTTCGTACGAAAATGCAAATTATAGTTTTAGGCAATGTGATATGAGAAATGAACAATGTTTATTAAATCAGAAACGGAAACCACTATTCAGAATTTAATTAAACCAATCAAAATCATTTATCCTTTTATAGCTTATAATATTCGACCTTCGTAAACTTTCTTTGTTATACATAACAGTAATCATATAGAATGTGATTGTAGGTTCGAAGTGACAGCTGATTCTCGAGTCATGTAAGGATTCGATCTAGGCTGCCTAAGTTCACTTAAACAGTTGTTAATTTTTTTTTTTTTTTTTTTTTTTTTTTTTTTTNTTTTTTAGTTTGTAGCATATTATTTGTTTTCCATCATATCCTTTTGAAAGGGTTTTTAATGTTTCCATAAGCAAATTTAATGAATTAAGAATAAAAAGGCATGACAAGGAAACATTTTAGTCTGCGGTTTAAACTCACTCTTTGAAAATGAACAAAACTGTTCAATATTTATGAAAAATCGTCATATCCCTCTTAGGTAATTATATTATTTTTTTAACAACAAGATAACATATTTTACTTCAGAATATTGCTTGTTACAAGCCTAATCAAGAGTGCAATCCTCTCTTGATGTACCCTGTTACACTCCCCTGAAGCTATCACCTTTAACATTATTTTACAAAAAATTAATATAATAATTATATTAGTATATACATACATACTAATCATATTTCACCTATATTTTTCTGAATTGTGACGAGAATTGTTTTTTTAGTGTATTTTGTAATCAAATATCCTATTATATTCCCTAGTAAAAATTTGGTAAAAATCGATATCCTTTGTTTACTGTTCCGATTGATAGTATGACTTGTATATAGCAAAACCAATAATTGTATAAACTAGTTTTAACAGCAATAATTTGTATAAAATATTTTATAGCCAAACACTAAATCTTTAAGATTAATTTCAAATTCTAGTGTACTTCTTTTGATCACGTCTTTAATATGTTGCCAAAATTTTGTCAGTAAAACAAGTGAAAAAATAATGTTGATAATCTTTTTCACAACTGCAAAATTACATATATTAGATATGTTCCACTGTTTCAAAAGATTTTTAGTTGCAATAATAAATTGTAATAACTTCCACCTGAAAATTTTAAGTTTGTTTTTTGTTATATACATGAAAATAAATTCATAAAGTGAATTCAAATTAACTTTTAATCTTGTTTCTTAAACTTTATAATATTTCTGTATACCAACAGAACGTTCTATTTTTTTTCTATAAATGCATTATATAACATTTTGTTAAACAGTTGTGAAGTCTCAATATAACGGTTTTCCCAATAATTTTAACTTTTTTACATTAATAGTACTTTTGTTATATTTCTCTTTTTGAACTTCTGCAAGCCATTCTTTTGGAAATGATTTTTTTTAAATGTTAAATTCTGCTATCCAATTTGATTTATTTTTGAGTTTTTCTAAAATTATTTTATACAAAAATACCCCAAAATTATCTAGAATATCATTAACATAAACTATATTGCTGTCAATCCAATTTTCAAACAAGAGGCACCCAGGAGCCTGTACCGCTCACCTGGCTTTCAGTTGCCACAATCAAGGTAACACTGTACGTTATACAGTTAATCTTCAGTTGCTCAGACTTTCGTAGCTCAAACACCTCCAATATCTTGAACTGTTTTTAAAGTCTGATCATGTTTTACTATATTTCTTTGTTGGGCTTTTTTTTAACAAAAAACGTTCTTGCTAAGGACCACTTTCGACACCAGTCGAGATGTCATTTTGTAAATGGCAGTCAACAAACAATTGTCAACATCGGTTTTGAAGCCGCAACATCAATATCTACTTGGAAATCAAATTTCATTGAAATCAGACAAATGTTGAATTTTCCCGCCTTTTTTGGCGGCCATTTTAAAAATGGCGGTCAACGAACAATTTTTAACATCAGTTTTGAAGTTACGACATCAAGACCAATTTGGAAACCAAATTTCATTGAAATCGGACAATTTTCCCGCCTTTTTTGGCGGCCATTTTGGAAATGGTGGTCAACGAACAATTTTCAACACCGGTTTTGAAGTCTCAACATCAATATCTATTTGGAAACCAAATTTCGTTGAAATCGGACAATGTTGAATTTTCCCGCCTTTTTTGGCGGCCATTTTGAAAATGGCGGTCAATAAACAATTTTCAACACCGGTTTTGAAGTCGCAACATCAATATCTATTTGGAAACCAAATTTCATTAGTTCATTAAAATCGGACAATGTTGAATTTTCCCGCCTTTTTTGGCGGCCATTTTGAAAATGGCGGTGTAGGAACAATTTTCAACATCAGTTTTGAAGTCGCCACAGCATGGCAAACATTTCATCAATTTACACTTAACCTTCATCTTCTAAAGTTTTGGAAACAAAAGATGAAAAATACGAAATTTTTTAAAATTCGGTGAAAAAAGGGCAATAACTCCTACAAGGGTTTATGGATTTTCTTCAAAATTTCAGGGTGGGTAGATCTTGATATGCTGAACATTTTTGCAATATACACTTGACCTGTATCTGTTACACTTTTTGAAATAAAAAATAAAAAATGCAAAAATTTTGAAAATTTAACGGAAAAAGGGCTATAACTCCGCGATGGGTTTTCAGATTTTCTTCAAAATTGCAGAGTGGATAGATCTAATCATGCTGTCAGATTTTTTATATCTGTAACGGTTTTCGAGTTATTAGCCAAAAACTGCAATTTACCCTTATGTTCTATTTTTAACAATGACGGCCATGTTGTTCAACAGAGGGACAAACTGAACATCAGTTTGAGATCCCATACCCTGATGATGATTCAGGCCAAGTTTGGTTTAATTTGGCTTAGCGGTTTCAGAGGAGAAGATGTTTGAAATTGTTGACGGACGAACGGACGACGGACGCATAGTGATGGTAATAGCTCACATGGCCTTTTAGGCCAGGTGAGCTAACAATATACTTCTATTTTTAAATTGAGGAAATTTTAAATGTTGGAATATACAATTTTTTTTTAATTTTAGCATAAATACGTTTTGAAAAATGACATTTTAAGTTTGTTGTTAAAACTCAATCTTTAAAATTGACCAAAACAATTAAGTTTTTTGAAAATTCTATTTTATCATAGCCTTTTTGAACGAGTTTTATATGTTGCAATATACGAATTTAATAAATTTTAGCATAAATAAGGTTTAAAAGGTGAGCTTTTAAGTCTGAACTTTACGCTCAATCTTAGGAAATGACCAAAAAAATTCAGTGTTTTTTGTTTAAACAAAAGACTTAAATCTTACTTGTTTATGCTAAAATTCATGGAATTTGTATCTCGCAAGATATTAACTCTTTTAAGGGGTATATGAAATAAAATGTTTAAGACATTTAGTGTTTTGCCCATTTTCAAATATTGAGTTTAAACCTTAGTTTCAAACCTTTAATACGCTAAAATTCATGAAACTTGTATATCTCATTTATTAAAACTCTTTTTAAAGAATATTAAATTTTCAAAAGACTTAAATAGTTTTGGTCATATACAAAGATTGAGTTTAAACCACAGACTTGAAATCTTACTTTAAATACCTTATTTGTGCTACAAATCACGTCGTTTGTAAATCGCAATATATAAAATTGATTTTAAAAAGATATGATAAAATAAAATTTTCAAAGAAACCGAATCGTTTTGATTATTTCTAAAGACTGTTCCTTAACTGCAAACTAAAGTCCTACCTTTAAGATGAGTTTAAATCGTAGATCAAAATCTTACCATGAAAAACCCTTTATCAAGAGATAACTATTTTCAATCTAATTTTGCATACAATAAAGAGAAACAAAACACAAATCATTCTGTATAATATGGTTTGGATTTCGTTCTCGGTTTCGGATTCGGATTCGACGATGAATAGTAACAAGAGACTGTCAAGAGCCTGTATCGCTCACCTGGGTCCTGCAGCATTATAATTCCCAATTGATGGTCCATCTTTGGTGGTGTATGTACATAAAAATCAGAAACTTTTTATAAAATTTAATTAAAATTGTTCAAGCAGTTTCAGAGAAGATTTTTGAATGCAGTTTCCAAACTTAAGGGCCTATGTTAAACTACGTTCCCTGCTGGCAGCTATTTAACATAAAACTTTGAAGAGGGTCACATAAGGACTGTCATATCAAAATTCTACTGAAATTGTTCAAGCAGTTTCAGAGGCGAAGATCTGTTTATGCATTTCCCACTGGGTCCAATGTTAAACTAAGTTTTGCTACTGGTGGCCATGTCGGAAGACGGATCAGCACCAGAGTAACAAGCTTGGTCAAAATCTCACAAGTTTCATGTATGCAATGTTTAAATTGAATTCATTCAATGGTTTTCCATGATATCTTTGTATGCATTTCCCCTTAGGGTCCAATTCATTGCTGGCAGCCAAAATTGGATGATGGATAAGCACTGCAGTAACAACACTTGGTCAGCTTCTCATAAGCAAAGTTTGGACTAAATCTATTAAGCAGTTCTCTAGAAGAAGATCTTTTGTTAAATTAAGTTCACAGCTGGTGACACTTGGTCAGCACCTGACAGGCATCATTCATGTCATGTTTGATTTAAATCCATTCAGCAGTTCTCTAGAAGATCTTAATGTGCATTTCCCATAGGGTCCAATGCTGTCGGTCATGTAAGATGACAGATTGGCACCAAAGAAGTAACACTTGGTCAGCACCTCATAAACCTCATTCATGCCAAATTTGGTTCAAATCCATTCAGTGGTTCTAAAAAGGAAGTTCTTTGTATGCATTTTCCCATAGCGTCCAATGTTAAAATTAAGATCCCCGCTGGTGGCCACGTTGGATGATGGATCGGCACCAAAGTAACAACTCTTGGACAGCACCTCATAAGCATCATTCATGCAAAGTTTGGTTCAAATCCATTCAGTGGTTCTCAAGAAGAAGTTATTTGTATGAATTTTCCCATTAGGTCAAATGGTAAACTAAGTTCCCCACTGGCGGCCATCTTGGAAGCGGTCGGAAAACTTGAACGTGTTCAATAAAATATAGTCCTGAACACGCTGAACATTTTTGCAATTTAAACTTGACCTCTATCTCGAAGCGTTTTTGAAATATAGGACAAACATAGAAAGCAGACACAGCCTGCTTAGCTCACATCGTTGCGCAGCATTGTCACATGTTGCACATGTCAGTAAACAGGAATGGACTATAATCATACATTTTAACAGATTTAGTCATGCATAAATTGAAGTTTACAGTCTGCATCCGAAGCATTCATTGTTGTTGTCATCCCAAATTGCATCATACATACCGATATGGTTGCTAAGGGACATGTCAGTAAGCGGGAATGAACTTTAACCATTCTACCTAACCAAGTCGCTCATGCGTAAAATGTAGGTCAGAGACAGCATCCGAAGCATGCATTGTTGTTGTCATCCCAAAATGCATCATAGATACCAATATGGTTGATGTGGGCCATGTCAGTAAGCGGGAATGAACTTTAAACATTCTACCTAACCAAGTTGCTCATGCGTAAAATGTAGGTCAGAGACAGCACCCGAAGCATGCATTATTGTTGTCATCCCCAAATGCATCATGCATACCAATATGGTTAATGTGGGCCATGTCAGTAAGCGGGAATGGACTTTAACCAATCTACCTAACCAAGTCGCTCATGTGTAAAATGTAGGTCAGAGACAGCATCCGAAGCATGCATTGTTGTTGTCATCCCAAAATGCATCATAGATACCAATATGGTTCATGTGGGCCATGTCGGTAAGCAGGAATGGACTTTAACCTTTCTACCTAACCAAGTCACTCATGCGTAAAATGTAGGTCAGAGACAGCATCCGAAGCATGCATTGTTGTTGTCATCCCAAAATGCATCATGCATACCAATATGGTTGATGTGGGCCATGTCAGTAAGCGGGAATGGACTTTAATCATTCTACCTAACCAAGTCGCTCATGTGTAAAATGTAGGTCAGAGACAGCATCCGAAGCATGCATTGTTGTTGTCATCTCAAAATGCATCATGCATACCCATATGGTCGATGTGGGCCATGTCAGTAAGCGGGAATGAACTTTAACCATTCTACCTAACCAGGTCGCTCATGCGTAAAATGTAGGTCAGAGACAGCATCCGAAGCATGCATTTCAGTCGGCATCCCAAAGTGCATCGGGCATACCAATATAGTTGATGTGGGGCATGTCAGTAAGCAGGAATGGACCTTAACCATTCTTCCTAACCGGACGCGGACGCCGACGCCGACGCTAGGGGTATCACATAAGCCCCCTCACTTCGTGAGATGAGCTAAAAAGTAAAAAATCAGGACCAATTTGACCAATAAAGGGCCACAACTCGTATATAGGTACTTGGATTTTCTTCAAAATATCCACGTGGGTAGATCTTAACATGCTGAACATTTTTGCAATTTAAACTTAACCTCTATCAGTTATAGTTTTTTTAATAAAATATAAAAACATCAAAATTTTGAAAAATTTACGGAAAAGGGCAATAACACTTAGACGGGTCATCAGATTTTCTTCAAAATTTCAGCATATGTAGATCTTCTCATGCTGATAATTTTTACTTCATCAGATTTTTGATATCTTTAACGGTTTTTGAGTTATTCGCCAAAAACTGTAATTTACCCTCATGTTCTATTTTTAGTAACGGCAGCCATATTGTTTGACCTAAGACATACAAAACCAAACTTTGACTGAATCATCACTAGATACCCTAGTGATGATTCAGTCAAAGTTTGGTTCCATTTGACGAAGTGGTTTCAGAGGAGAAGATTTTTGAAAGTGAGCTAACGACGGACGGACGGACGACGGACTCCAAGTGATGGCAAAAGTTCACCCTGGCAAAGCCAGGTAAGCTAAAA
Source organism: Modiolus philippinarum (assembly GCA_002080025.1). Lineage (NCBI taxonomy): Eukaryota > Metazoa > Mollusca > Bivalvia > Mytilida > Modiolidae > Modiolus > Modiolus philippinarum. Next base: position 57,373 of record MJUU01018553.1, on the reverse strand, counting down.
ATGTTTAAAACTACATCACAAAAAACAACAAAGAAAAACTCACTAGAAAGAGAAAATGTCCGAAAATCGAATAGGCAACGAATAGGTAACAGTGTTCCAGCGGAACATAGAGACGTATGCATGTGTCCTAATGGAGTGGTTTCATATCTAGGAACTCATTTCTCATACTAGATAACAAAAAACAACACATAACAACTCACTAGAAAGAGAAAACATCTGAAAATCGAATAGGCAACGAATAGGTAACACGGTTCCAGCGGAGCATGGAGACGTATGCATGTGTTCTTATGGAGTTGTTTACATCTAAGAACTCATTTCTAACACTAGATAACAAAGAAACAACACATAACAACTCACTTGAAAGAGATAACGTCCGATAATCGAATAGACATGCTTCAAACGGAGCATGGAGACGTATGCATGTTATCTGACGGAGTGCTTTCACAACTAAGAACTCATTTCTAACACTAGATAACAAAAACCAACACATAACAACTCACTAGAAAGAGATAAGGTCCGAAAATCGAATAGGCGACGAATAGGTAACAGGGTTCAAGTGGAGCATAGAAACGTATGCATGTGTGCTAATGGGGTGATTTCCAATCTAGGAACCCATTTCTATCACGAGACAACACCAGTAAAGGGAAGCTTTTATTTTCACACAAATTGTATTTTACTGTGAAAGGGTCTCACCCTTGGAATCCCTCTTTGAGTCCCCCAATGCAAAAGGCAACCTTGGATTTTCAATACTTTGTTACGGGTAACTTCTAAAGTGTTACCAATACATTTATAACGATGTTTCTAGGATTGGAGATCTAAGAAATGTTGCATTGCAAATTTAACAATTCGTAGGCTTACATATAAAACTATCAAAAGTTATACAATAATTTCGATATTTAAGACGTAGCTGTTACAGCCTCTGCTTCTACAGTATTTTTCAAATACGAATGCAGTGTATAATATAGTGTTCTCTCTATAAGCAGAGGGTCTTTCAGAAATTTGTTTAATTATACATAGCTTTACTATATTTTAAACGACTGTTTATTTGATCGATCTGAAGTATTGCTAAAGTTGGTGTTAAGCACCAATCAATCAATCAACTTACTAACCAATCCATCAATCATCCAACCAATCAACAAATATATCAACGAACCAATCAATCAATCAAATAACCAAGTTAAGGATGATAAGTAAATGACAAATAGGGAATATGAATAGGAAACAAGTATATAGCAAATAGGGGATAGGGGGGAAATGAGTAAATGGCGAATAGGGAATAGGGAATAAGTAACCAACTGGACGACCGTCAATGACGGTATTGTATATGACGTCGCGCACGATGTTGGTACCACGTCGCGCATTTCGTGTTGACAAATGTTTAATTTTTAAATAAAAGATTAAAAAAGCACGGGAATATAAAATGTTATATATCAAAAGATTCAGAATTTCACATAGTTTGTTCAAAAGTAACATTTATTCGTTTTGAAACTAATGCAAAAATCGTGTACTTGATAAAATATAGCTTTAGCGTCATTTTTACCGGTGTAGACGCGTAACACATGTTCATACTAATTAATCGGAATTGAAAGAAAATGTCACAAAGGCGTTTTCAATTTATTTTGACAAAATTGTAAGCGTGGGCTGTAGTGAAGTTGGATGTTTGTAGTTAAAATCTTTTGTATATTTATCAACGGTTTATTTCGACAAAAACATAACATGAATATCTAGTTATTTACTTAGAAATTCTTTCCACAATGTAGAATATTTGAATAGAGACTCTTAAGTCAAAAATATAAAATATGACGTTTTCTTTGCGTCCGAACTCGTTTCATATAAAATTCACATTACGGCATCGAAAATTTATAGTATTGGAATAAAAAAGTGTCCTTATTTTGAAAATGTGCATTTCGAAGTTTTTTCGATTTCGCATGAAAATGTCACAAACCACGCGGAATGCAAAAACTTGCGTAGGACTGATTTCACCACCAAGTTTAAGAACTCATAAATTTTAAGTTATAGATTTCATTCAGATTATAAACGTGCATCTTGTTGCCTTTTGTTTACCTATTCCATTATGTCGATGTCTTAAAAATCGACGAATTTATTATGAATTTTCGATTTCGAAATCAAATGTCACAAAAGAAATATCGACGTCTAGCGGTCCAAAATGACGTTTACGTCGTGGAAAAAACAACGCTTTTGCAGAACAATATACTAAATACGACTTGTTTTTAAATTAATTAAAAAAAATAGAACAACTTTAATACACACAAGCAAAAATAGAGGGGTGGACAAGATAAATGTGGACCGGCAGAAAGGAGAGAGGGTGGGATAAAGGAGAAAGGCGGCACCAGAAAAACAAAAGAAATGAAAAGGAGAAAAGGGTGGCAGAAAGAGAGAGGGCAGTAGAAAGGAGCGAGGCGCGGGAGACAGAAGAAAAGGGCGAGAGAAAGGAGAAAGACACCCCTGTCCGCCCCCTCAAAGCAGGTAAATAAAAATATGCAAAATGAATTATTCATTCATTATAGATAAATTGCAGTGGTTGTAAGTCTGACATTAAAGACCTTTCGTAAAAACGGTTTTCCTGTTCATTTTCCATTTTGTTCGTAATTATAATTTCTCCGTGTCCACGTAAATAAAACACTCAATTGTAATGAAAATACATGTGATACAAATTCATGCATAATATTTTTTAAGGATTTATAACTAGACTGGAGATGAAGAGTTACATAAATGGTCTGTCCATTGTCATACCTCTTGATATAGTTAACTGGAAATTACATATAATTAACCACAATTACACTTTATTTCTTCATGAATTAATTGTGGGGGAGGGGGGTACAAAGAAATTCTGTTAAAAAAAAATCCAGGATCAGAAATTTGATGAATACACAATTAACATGACATGAAAAGGCTGAAATAAAAATAAGCAGGATGACATATTTGAATATCTGGCACTGACAAAAAAGACACGGTTGCTTCTGCCAGTGAAAAAAATAAACCCAAAAGATTAAATGAAAAAATATCAAGGATCAGATGTTCCTCCAAAGACCGCCATAAAAATATAATGGTTGACCCCGAACACATATACATATGGGCCAAAAAAAGCATCACAACAGGTCTATACAACGTGATAAAGAGGGTCACAGAGCAATGACTTAATCAAATGCACAATCTTTTAAGTCATTATTTCCTTAAATTGCCCGTAAATTGTTCTAAGAAATTATTGGGCTTATACGAAATCTGAAATATGAAAAAGAGTGAAGTAAATATCCGTTTTGTTAACGTTATGTTCATTTGAAGTCTTCCGAACATTATTCGGTCTGATAGATTACGGGATTTTCGAGGAATAGGATCTACTGTGGTATTGTGTTTTTGAAGAAGCCGGAAATGAGCGTCCTATACCAGTTTGTATTCCTAGCACTTTGAATAATATGAGGGGACGACCATTTGATTTTTGATTTTGGGAGGGCTTGGACGATATTGCCTAGAAAAATTATTTATTTCCATGGATATCCAGAACAATTTTTTTATTTTCACCAAATTTCACGTCAAATTATTTATTTCAGTGCATTTGAAACATAAACTTTATTCTTCAAATCAAAATTAAATTTTTCATTTTCATTTATTTTCACATTGTCATTGACAACAAGATTAAATGATTTATTCACAAAATCGCCCAAGCCCCCCCCCCCAACCCCCCAATCAAATGGTTACCCCCTAAATTGTTGATATATTGGCTTATTAAACTATTAACTGTTTTATAAATGAAATAACACATACCGAAGTTGTAGTACATTTGAGTTCTGCAGATGGCCATTTTGAAAACTTCTGTGTCTTTGGTGCAAATCAATTGAAAATAATAATACAATTTACCAAAATTGTTGGCATAGAAATCAATCTAAAGGTCTTGAAAAGAGACACCAAATCAGCTAAATTTGAAGTGTACCATGACTATTTTCTATTAAAAAAATCACACAGAGCGTAAATAATGTTTGCCCTTATGTGAGTATGTCAATTATTCGGGTAGTTTTTGTGTATATATGAATTATATTTATTGTCACAATAAAATGCGAATAGATCGAAGATCATTTTCAGCAATTTCATGTATACTAATAGTTCAGCACACAAACCGACAACTGATCCAAGCAGATGTATGTATACTCCACACCTAAACCTTCGCTTGTTTTTGAAACATGCTCCTTTACCCGTAATTTGAAAGATTCAGCATGAAATCAGATGATCTTTAAATTGAAAGAGTTTTATTTCTAATTTAGTGGTATTATTGCTCATCGCATCGGTAGCATTTTGCAACAACAACACTGAGAAACGTATTTACTGAAAACAGGGACCTATATCTCAATATACATCCTCTCCCAAAACTAGCGGATTTCTTTTCTCGTTAGCAAAGACCACTCTATCGAAAATTATCCGCCATAAGGTATTTGAAGATACCGAAGGAAAGACGTGAACCATATCAATCAGGCTTTTAATTATATTATAGGGTTATTGCATGAATATTTATCAATTATGGACTTTTTACGAGGTCAAGATGTTATATATGGACCTGTTAGCTTTATATTGACCGAGGACGTAGTCCGAGGTCAATATATCCCTAACAGGTCCATATATAACATATTGACAGAGTAAAAGGTCCATTATTGTTATATTACATATGTAGTTTTGGTTGTATCTCATTGCATTTTTGTCTAGTAAGATTTTGTCAACACGTCTGAATTTATTTCCAAGTAGAAGCTCTGGTTGAAGGCGAAAATGAAATCATTCTGCACACCGACAAGAGTGAGTTTGTTGCATGTGTGCAAAGGATAATATATGCAAACACATCTGTTATATTCAAATAAAATAAACCAGAAAACTTTTTTTGTTTTCCTATATATGTGCAGCGCTTAAAAACACCATGGGACAACTTTTAAATCTATTTGTATCGATTTCGGCTGTTTACTATCTCCGTGCTCTTAATATGTGTAAAGACCGTACTTTTTATTATTTCTTTTATAAGATCTTTCGCGGTGAAAAAAATAAGACTTGAAAGTTAAACTGGAAATAAATTTAATTATATAGCGTCAACATAATTATAAATAGAAACATAGCGTCAATATATTTAAAAATAGAAACATGGCGTCAATATACATATAAATAGAAACAAAGATGAAAATACGTTAAATATTTTTAAAATCACGTGACTGTTTCAGCCAATGAAATTGATAGGATACTTTGTCATATGTAATACTGGGGAATATTATCCCGAGTATAATTTTGTACGAGCTTGCAATAACCCTTTTATTGTATAGCAACGCTATAATTTCTGTAAACAAGAGGCTCTCAAGAGCCTGTATCGCTCACCTGGACCATGGCCAATACATAACTTCAAATAAACTTATATGTTAAAGGGTCTCATTTTAAAACTATGTAAATAAACATATTGCTATATTAAAGATTAAGAAAGTATTTTTGCAAAAAATTGAAGAAATTTGCACAAAAAACACTGTTTTTGCTCTAAATTATGTAAGAAATAATTTTCTAAATGAAGTGATAGCAGGAAATTTCTCTAAAGCTTAAAATAGAAAAGTTAACCAAAGAAGATTTGAACACAGAATTTAAAGGCAAATAACCAATTAACCATATGGCATTGGGGGAAAAAAATTGGTGAAAAACGGCCAATAAATCATACACAGACCTTTGGATTTTCTTCAAAATTTCAGAGTATGTAGATCTTGATATGCTGAACATTCTTTTCATTTCACTTCACCTCTATCTGTTACAGTTTTTGAAAAAAAAAATTATATACACAAATTTTGAAAAATTTACGGAAAAAGGGCTATAACTCTCCGACAGGTTTTCCGATTTTCTTCAAAATTGCAGAGCAGATAGATATTGGCATTCTGAACAATTTTATTCCATGTCAGATTTTTGATATCTGCAACAGTTCTTGAGTTATTTGCCAAAAACAGCAATTTACCCCTCTGTTCTATTTTTAGTAACAGCAGCCATGTTGTTTGGTTTTAAGACTCCTCGGATACAATTTGGAAACTACATACCCTTGTGGTGATCCAGGCCAAGTTTAGTTTAAATTGGCCAAGTAGTTTCAGAGGAGAAGATTTTTGAAAAAGAGTTTACGACGGACGACGGACGACAGACGACGGACGACGGACGAACGGACGGACGAAGGACGCCAAGTGATGGCAAAAGCTCACCCTGGCATAGCCAGGTGAGCTAAAAATAGGATTTGGTTGTCGATGACTTCATGAAATTTAAGTCATATTTGCAGTAATGCAATATCAAAAATTATTGCACGCTTGCAATATAACATCTTTCGAAAACAGAAATAATATATGCTTTTTGACGTCACGTCCGGTGGTACCAATATCGTGCGCGACGTCATATACAATTTTTTCTTCATTTTGAGAAGGACCATGAATGTATTCTGCAATTAAAATTGAAAATGGCAAATCAATGGTACGTGTCTTTTCAGTCTTTATTGGTTCACGTGTCATATTAGAGGTTTCATCTAGTGTTGCCAATAAATATTAAAAAAAAAACAATACCAGTAATTTTTCTTCATACCTTCTTCACTTCTTATCATTACAAACCAAAGATGTAGGGAAAAGAAAGATGAATGCCAATATAATCAATGTCAAAAAAAATTCCAATGTTATTTATTACAGCGTGTACGCTGAATTGACTAATTTAATTTTCTTTAGTAGAGTTATTTGTTAACTTCTTTCTAAAGTGTTGCGTTTCAAAATGTACAAGAACATTTAAATCTTTTGTTATACATTGACCGGCAATATTTTATTATATTTACAAATCATTAGTCAAATTATGTTCTTAAGTCTAATGTTCATCTTAACAAGGTTGAAGTCACTTGAAACAATACTTGTTTTACACATGAAACAACACTTATATTAGATCTCTTCTGTTTTATTTTGCAAACTTTTTTCATCTTAATCACAAAAGGATTAAAAATTAAACATTTTGTTCAATATTTGTGCATGTTCATTAAGCTAACGTATGACATTTGGTATTACTTCAGATGTAAAAAAGAAATTGTGTTTTACATATATTATCAATCGAATTCTGCCAGTTATCTTTATTCGAAATGCATTAAATTTCTTAAAAAGAACAGAAGAGTGAGCCTTTCACGATACTATAAGCCTTTCAGATCAAATAACTGGTCAAATTTCGCTTGATAATCCATTTTGTGCACTTTGCAAATGTTTGATGTATAATGCAAAGACACAAAAGTCAACATTTTATCCTTCACAAATTCACGCAAAATAATTATCAGACAGTTACCTTTTGAGATTTTTTTCGCCTTCCAAATTGCAATAACTGGCCACATTTGCTCGATTATATATATATATATATATATATATATAGTCCTTAATACAAATCTTGCACACAGTTCGTATATTTGTCAATGAAATTTTCAACACAACTGGATATTACATACTGTAATAAAGTGTAAAACAATTTATGTTAATTTTCTAATGTTTTCATCTCTGATTTCTATTTTTAAACTTTCGTTTTCTATTTATAACGTTACTATGTTGTTCTATTAACGTAACGTCATACAAACGTTACTAGGTAACTACTGTAGCGATTCACCTGAAGATCGTCGCAAGACGTGAAAGTACTTGTGCAATACAGTATGTCATATCCAGTTGTGTTGAAAATTTCATTGATATATATATATATATATATA
>MJUU01018553.1:25827-48936 GCA_002080025.1 Modiolus philippinarum | reverse complement strand
AAAGCTGAAATCCAGTTTGAATATAAAAATTTGAAAAAATAAAATATACTTTGGCTAAATTTCCTGTCCCTACCCATTTTTTTCTCGTCCTGACATGGCTGAAGTTTTGCTCACTTGGCGTTAAACACTATTTTTAAGTGTATTGTTTATAAAATCGATCTACGGATACTGACAAAATTCTTTTTTCACTTCTCATGTTACATCTGTAAACAACAGCATCCAACATGTAGCTCTCGATATTTTGTATAAACATTCGTAGTTTAATCTTTGTAAATAGGTTTAGTTTGATTGTTTTTACTTTTTTTGTGTTTTGAAGAACAGACGGACAGGTCTCGAAATATCAACTGTTATTTTATGTGCTATTTACTTTGTTCATTTTAAAGTTCATAATCAGGTCACATTGTATGTATCCGATTGGATCTAGCACAACGGTAGTATTGGTGTTGTTGCTTTGTTTTAGGTTTTCTAGATGGTCTAGTGGGGATTAGCAGGCTCGAGTCACGAAGAGGGAATTACCAAAACTGGGCTGATAAAAAATTTCTGATCAAAAACTGTTGGTCTGACAGCGATAACTCATCAAGCTCAGTATGTCTCACGATAATATTAATTGAAACAACGGCAGTAGAACACCGAAGGAACAAAGGGGTGAAATTCACAAAAATCGAAGTCCAAAGACAGGGCAAAAACGAGAACACAGAAAACAATGACGTTAGACACAAAAACAATGACGCCAGACAGACACAAAGCACAGAACCAGAAACCACAACATTCAGAACAAAGGCACTCACAGTGTGAACTCCAGTGAAACCCGTCACACTGTGGGTGATTCAATCCGGGAAAATGTCAAAGTCGGTAGTCGAATCTAGCTGAAAATGTCCACTTTCATTTGGGATACTGACACGTCATATCTTTCAATGATGCTATGGTGACGGCCATAGAATTTCTTGAGGGATGAAATTAACAAAGGTTGAACAAATCCCTGACTAAGTAGCTTTTGGGACAGTGTTTTTGCTCTGTTCAAACTACAAGCTCGACAGTAACGAATCAACTGTGAAATGTACACTCTATAGGCTGGAGAGGTAGTTATATTGCTGAACATACTTATGACGAATATTTAATAAATAATAACATCGTGTGGCGACATTTAGAATCCAGTTACATTGACCCATCGCTGTGATATAATACTTCATCGCAGCTGATCTGTAATAAGCTAATATGCATCATGTACCTCTTTATAAGCCTTGATTATTTTTTGTCACGTAACAATTGTGTCAGCTTTCTTCATCTCTTCATCCAAAAGATTTCGATGTTAAGGATACTGCAGACACAATTCTCTCTCATTCCTTGACATTCATACAGAAATTGACCACAGGGGTAGACTACAAATTAATCTATACAACAAACGCGATAACTTCTCTAAAATTCGACTTCTTTTTTTTTTCTAGCAGCATTCAAAGATGACTAGCATTGAGTTTACATATCCCACCTCATTCGCTTCTTGGGACCTCTAAACGATACAGTGACTTCCTTTTAAGAGCTCTGTTTGCCTTCAAATGGGCTACTTAAACGAGGATTTATTATCCATAACGTAATGTCATCACAGCAGACGTATTACGGTCATCATCACGATCCTGTGGACCGGAATGGGATGACAGCCGATCTATTTCTTTGACAACATTATTTTTTTACTGTACTGGATTTGACTTTATTTCTGAAATTGACATGTTCAGAACGGAGCTGTCTTATAGGTAACAGGAGAAGCTTAATCTACCTGATCTCATCCATGCTTCTTGTTTTGTGTGTTGTTCATTTGTATGTATTTTACTAAAGGATATGTAGTAAATGAACAAGACACTCCCCAGTTTTTAGACTATGTCGAGCTCATTTACCCACAAGAACTGAAACTTAATAAAGCAAACAATGATTCTAAATACTGCCCATTTCTCGATCTAACTATCATCGTTGACTCTGGAAAAATTAAAACTAAAATTTATGATAAAAGGGATGATTTTGATTTCACTATTACTAATTTCCCTTTTCTTGATGGCGACGTTCCTGCAGCTACATCATACGGGGTTTATGTATCTCAACTGGTACGATTCGCACGCGTCTGATCTACTCTTGACGACTTTAATGAACGTAACCTTACTATCACATCCAAACTATTACAAGAAGGTTACAGATTTCATAGATTGATAAATACATTTAAGAAGTTTTATATAAGATAAGATAAGATATGATAGTCTCATGTACATTTACTCCATATCCTTTTATTCACCATGCATGAACATTTGGTATCTAAGTATAATGCGACTCGGAAACAGCTTATTACTGAAGGCATTTCTCACCCTCGTTTTTACGGAAATGTTGTTAAAAAATGTCAAAAAATGATAAAAAAAAAATCCAGAAAAACTGGGAAATAACTTACATTCTTAACGTAATAGGGAATATTGACGGGGATATTCTTCATGATTCCCTTAAATTTGCTTTGGGATCCAATGACCTGAAGATTTTACATTTATACTGTCCTCTCACTGATACTGCCGATGTCTACTGAAATCCATGATGATTCTTTACCAAACCCTTCGGGAAGTTTTGAGTTTGATTATTATTCCGTAGTGCGAAACCAGTGTTTTACCAGCAGACTAGGCTCCTTGAGCTAGCCGGCAGTTTAGTGGCGACCCATCTTTCTAAATTACGTGTTGTCTATTCTTTCCTTTTCAAGATTGTGGTCTTAGAGTTAGTGGTCTACCTGTATTGGGTTTTATTTGTATGTTTATTATACTATAGGGAAACGGGATAGAGAAAGGGGAGGTTTGGGTATCCATAAACTGGTTTAACCCTACCGCTGGCTGTTGCTAGTGCCGGTACCAAGTCCGACTATCCCGAGTTCCTATCGTTATCTATGTTCGTCTTTTGTCATTTTATGGTTTTTCTTGTGCAGTTCCCTGGTTGATTGTGACATGTGATTGTAAGTGTTTCATGTTATCTTCCCTTCATTAATGAGACCATATGACATATGTTAACTCCAACTGCAATAAATGTCCCCATTTTTCTTTTCTGAGTCGTACTTATTTCTTTCTTTGTGTTTCTGAAATTGGCATTTTCCTAGGACAATCCTTTTTGGACTGACGGTTCGTTTTCAATTACTTCATTCAAATTACGAAGAGGCTTCATATATTCGGTCATGGACAGCAAAATCCGAATGCTTTGAGGCGTTTGACAAAGCACATGTGGTTTTGTCATAGATTTCACAACAACGGATGTTCGAGTCCAGGAGATGAAACTCACAAAAATGTGCCGATATAAATTTGTGGATCAAACACTGTTGAGCTGATTTTCATATGTATATATAATTAATTCATCAGGTTTGGTTTACTGTGTCATGATATCATCCAGTGGACAGCTATAGTATGTGAAGCTGTCAAATACTTCAGACCATTTAAAAATAATTGCATTTTGTAGCAGTTTTCCTTGTCCACAGACATTAAATCCTCTCTGTTATTTAGGATACTTCATTGGACCTGATCTACACGGAACTCCCATACTATCATTTTCTACGTTACAACCATAGATTTAACCGACGTCGAGACAACAACAATGCAGTTATCACGACCATATTATATAAGGTCAAGGTCAAAATGTCTACAAGTATGGTACCAGAAGAAAGCTCTTATCATAAGGAAGTTACATACCAAATATGAACAACCTAAAAGGCAAGGTTAAAGTTTTTTAAAAATTGTCCTCAGGGCAAGGTCAAGGCCAAAATGTCTACAAATTTGGTACCACTAGAAAGCACTTATTATAAGGAAGTTACATACCAAATATAAACACCCTACCACTAAAAGCCTACCTTCTAGAGGCAAGGTTAAAGTTTTTTTGAAAATTGCCCTCGGGCAAGGTCAAGGTCAAAATGTCTACAAGTATGGTACCAAAAGAAAGCTCTAATCATAAGGAAGTTACATACTAAATATAAACACCCCATCACTAAAAGCCTACCTTCTGGAGGCAAGGTTAAAGTTTTTTTGAAAATTGCCCATAGGGTAAGGTCAAGGTCAAAATGTCTACAAGTATGGTAGCAGAAGAAAGCTCTCATCATAAGGAAGTTACATACCAAATATGAACACCCTACCACTAAAAGCCTACCTTCTAGAGGCAAGGTTAAGGTTTTTTGAAAATTGCCCTAAGGGCAAGGTCAAGGTCAAAATGTCTATAAGTATAGTACCAAAAGAAAGCTCTCATCACAAGGAAGTCACATACCAAATATCAACATCCTAGCTATTCAGGTCTCAATTCCACAAGCCAGGTTAAAATTTTGCTGACGCCGACGACGCCGACGACGCCGATGCCGACGCCGACGCCGGGGGTATGACAATAGCTCTCCGGACATTCGTCCCGGCGAGCTAAAAAAGCGCCGAAACAAATTTGTAGATCAAATATTGTTGGGCTTATTTTCAGACAAATATATAGATAATCATCAAGCTCAGTATAATGTCTCACACTATAACCTAGTGCACAAGTTAAGTATGTAGAATTGTCACATACTTTAGGTGACATTTAACGGCAGTAGAATACAGAAGGAACAAAGGATGTGTTTATTACAAAACTCAAGAGACGTGGCAAAAAGAGAACACACAAAAAACAAAGACATGAGACAGCCACAAAGAAAGGAAATAAAAAACAAAACTTTATAAACATTGTTCTTATAGTGTGATCAAACGCTGTTAGGCTGAATTTCTGACTATATATACATGTACATATATTGGAAACAGAAAATTGTGAACGACTCACTAATCATACAGAAAACAAGAGTGGACCCTAATAGATGTCTCGCCCGTCCCTGCTTGTCGCTAAAACAGTCATGTACTACTCAAGAGCAACCTACAAGCCAAATATTATTACCATTCCACTTACAGTAATTAAGAAACTTTTCTAATCAGAAACACTCAATTTTCTTCACTAGACCATGAAATTGAGGTCAAGGTAAAAAGCCATATGGCAGACTGACATGTACTAACCAAGACCAAGCTATATATTAAATATCATTGACCTATGGCTTGTAGTTATTGAGAAACAGACTTAAGCAAAAAAACTTAACCTGGTCACTGGACCGTGAAATTTAGGTCAAGGTCAAAAGCCATATGGCAGACTGACATGTACTAACCAAGGCCAAGCTATATACCAAATATCATTGACCTATGGCTTGTAGTTATTGAGAAAGATTTAAGCAAAAAACTTAACCTGGACACTGGAACGTAAAATTGAGGTCAAGGACAAAAGCCATATGGCAGACTGACATGTACTAACCAAGACCAAGCTATATACCAAATATCATTGACCTATGGCTTGTAGTTATTGAGAAACAGACTTAAGCAAAAAAACTTAACCTGGTCACTGGACCGTGAAATTGAGGTCAAGGTCAAAAGCCATATGGCAGACTGACATGTACTAACCAAGACCAAGCTATATATTAAATATCATTGACCTATGGATTGTAGTTATTGAGAAACAGACTTAAGCAAAAAAACTTAACCTGGTCACTGGACCGTGAAATTGACGTCAAGGACAAAAGCCTTATGGCAGACTGGCATGTACAAACTAAGACCAAGCTATATACCAAATATCATTGACTTCTAGCTTGTAGTTATTTAGAAATGGACTTAAGCAAAAAACTTAACCTGGTCAATGGACCGCGAAATATAGGTCAAGGTCAGATAATTTTGGGTCCGACAGATAGGGTTCGCTGTAAGCTACCTATGGACCAAATATAAAGTTCCTACATCAAAGGCTTCTATATCAAAACTTGAGTTTACGCCGCCGTCGCCGTCATACTTTGCACGCCTATGTCTCGCTTGCCGCGACTTTAGTCGCGGGCGAGACAAAAATCACTAACAACATAGTAGTAACATGAAACATAAACATATTGTCAAAATATTCAACCGTTTGGAATCTGGACATTGTGTGTGTGTGTGTGTGTGTGTGTGTGTGGTGTTTCTACTGCTAATGCAATAATGCAACAGGAAACACATCAAAAGTCATTGCCGTACACTAAGCTTGTATACACTTTTAAAAAATTCTCGTTATTGTACTCAAAATGTTTGCTTGTTTGTTTGCTTGCGTGGGTTATATCGCTACTTTTTGCACTTCAAGTATATCATCGTGGTTAGTTTTACCGTTGGAGAAAGCCGGAGTACCTAGATTTAAACCATTACGTCATTCTATTGTATTAATTGTGGAATCATTATAAAGAACCAACGGCATGCCTTCTATTATATATTATAAACGTCCTGAGGAAAATGTATGTATACGAAATTTCACTGTAACAGGATTAATTGATAAAGAATTTTTTTATTCGAGTGTTGGGAAACCTTGGTTTGGCACGGACCATTTGATTTTCGGGGCGTATGGGCGGGGGGGGGGGGGCTTGGATTTTCACCCTAGTCGGGAAATGTTTTGACCCGCATTCTTGGAAAATTTGTAAAGCAAGTTCTTTTCTAATACACAGCTTGAGGGCTAGATTATTTTAACCAAGGTTCTGGTGTCAGTGAGTTTTAGCATAAACCGGGGCAGAATTTCTTCTGAAATATCCCAGAACACCCCCTCGAAAATCAAATTGACCGTGCCTTGTTGGGTAGGTGATACCGACTACAGTAATGTACATGTATATATTGTAGACGCTTGCAATATAAAAATTTTTATTCCTTTTTTGTACAACTGGATTCAAAATATATATCTGATAAATAAGCAGAAATGTTCTATTCAATTTGACCTTTTCTTTTAAAAACACCGCATTTACATCCAGGACTACGTAAACACGTCGTTTGGAGAAATGAAGAATACAACAGTTAATATCATTATGCTGTACACGTGTTTCAAGGAGTAACCTCTCATCAGCAGCATTAAATCAAATAAAATGGAAAGCCATAACCCAAAAGTAGTCCAAAAAGAGGTACTCATTTCCAAAAATATCGAAATAGGAAGCCAAATCCAATACCAAGGACATCTACCGAGTGCCATTTAGTGTTTACTTACGCTATATTCCGACATTTTTGTTTTTATTTCAGTTATAAGATTTCGAATGAAGTCTTTACAGCCATTCCATTGACAAGGTTTTTGCATGCTGGAACTTTATCAATAAGTAATAATAGAGACGTTTCAAACACGTATACGGCTCAGTGAATGGTCTTTTTTGGGGGGAGATAAGGATTCTATAGTACATGTATATACAATTAAACATTATATTTCTTTCATTTTTATTTATTTCTAATCGGAAAAGTGACTCGATTGAAAAATATAACAAAATATTAACCCCCTCCCCTGCCCTTTCCTCGTGCATGTATAACACTGAGACTAAAAGTATTAAAATATATTTTGGCAGAAAGTATTTCATAATACAGACAACCTAAAATTTTCTCTCATTTTTGCAAATATTCAGAGGTTCAACACTATGCCCTTTCGACTCACTTAAAATCTTTACATAAACTACAATTAAAATTTATCTGAATATTAGATATCGTTTAAAATCAAACTGTTAGAACAACTTCAACCATATAATTCTTCTTTGATTCTGAGTGAAGACATTATATATATTAAGAACATAACAATGCAATATTTTGATAGGCGATAATCCTTTTCAGCTCTTGATTAGATAAATATCTCAACAATGGTTTAAGTAAGAAACAATGGCCAAGTGTGCGTTCATGATAAACAATCCACTCGCCTCCGGCTCGTGGATTCTTTTTCATGAATTCACACTTGGCCATTGTATCTGCTTTACAGAAACATCGACCTTGGACAATTGTTGTAAGTCGAGCCATCCGGGCCCCTAACTCAAAATAAACAATAAAAGGATATGGAGTGAATGCACATGAGACAAACTTTCTACAAATACTTGGTAGAACCAAGCAATTGAACAACGCTTTAATTGTCATTCTTCCTCTTTAAGTCAGCATAGGGCCTTCAAAATGTACACTTTTCCTACGTAAGTATTATTGAATTTTCATTAACAGGCAAGGTATCATAATAACAACAACAAAACCGTCGAAGGTGTGGTTGTACAACTGGTTTAAATATATATTCATTGGTGAAATTAAGTTAATACTTATTTCGCGATTTAAGCTACAAAACTTATATTTTTACACTTGTTTAATGCAAATTCGCAAATGCATACAAAATATTGGTATGAACAAGCAATGATTTTTACAAGGCATAAATCGTCTCAAAATAATAGAAAGCTCCATGAAACTTTAATCCAGTGACAAGAGGTCCTCATTATTGCTGCACATGAAGCATGTTCCGTTGCTTAACAATGAGTACTTATTACTAAAAGAGTTCTTTTATAATGTTAATTGGATACATTCAAAGAAATATAAGGTAGCCTTCATTTTTTAACAAAGTCAAGTTTCTGATTCTTATTCTGAATTCACTCTTGTAAACTAAAAAACGAAGAATAATGGGCTTTTTAATTATTTTTTTTACTATATGTCGATAAAGGTTTGCATATAGTGGATATTATCACACAAAACTTTTCAGGTGCATACTTTAGAACATAACATGGATTATGCACACATAACAGTATTTAATCGAAGTATTAAAATCGATATCAATACTGTGTATATATTGAACAAGTTGTTTGACGTCTCCAACTCAAAAACACATCTAGGATCAGAGACTCGGTGAAAAAAATTATCAGGACAGGAGGAAGCTGAAAAAATTTTGACATATATGAAGCACAATTTCAGGCTTGGACCAAAAAAAAACGACAGGATTGCTTCCAGTGATAAAAAAAAATGTCAGACTCAAAGATTGCATGAAAAAAATATCCAGGATCAGAAATTCCTTCCTTGCCCTCTGCCCCCTAAAAATCAAATGGTTGCTCCCTTATGTTAATTTCCTCCAGCACTATAAGTCACTTAGTCACAACATATCTGAATAAACTGAATTTTTTCTCGAGTTAAACAATCCATATTTCATAAATCTCGAGAACATCAAGCAAAATACCTGCTTTAGTGCGATACTGATAATTTGTTAAATTTTCAATTGTATCCGGGCAACAGCAATTACATTATCACTGCAAAAATCTATTTGTGATACGTAAGAGATGTTAGCATTATAGCCGAATTATAGGAATCAGTTTCCAAAAGACATTATCATTTGAATACTTTTGGATATCTTACTGTATTAAGGAGGGTTAATTGGTGTTTAGAAGATCAAGAGGGTAAAAAATGCAAATACTTTATGACAAATTACACAGTAACAAGTGAAATACAAAAGCCACTGCACACAATTTCTCAGTCAAAAAATCAACTTGACAAAATATTAAGGTGAAAGAACTTACAATTCTATTGTTTATTAAAACCTATTGTGTAATTTCATTGAATAAATTCATACTCCAATCAAGCTTGTTGCCTGAAGCTGAAATTTCCCTGTTGTAGTAAAGCATTACAGTACAATGTATCTGCTGTAACTAATCAGAATTACATTTATGTTAGGTGTAATTAAAGCAAAACTCCATCTTCAACAAGAAATATTATTATTATTTGAAAGGAAACAAATATCTTGAAAAGGCTAGAGAATTTAAGAATAAAAGCAGTATTTTATTGTTAATTTGTTTCCTCTTAGATCCATCGACCCTTATGCTGTTGTACTTTAAGAATATCAAGGACCCCATTTGAATTAATTTAATTTAATGCTTTTTTTATTTATGGAGGATTGCTAACAGCCCGAAGGCCACGAGTAGCTTTCCTCAACAGAAGTAACAAGACATATATACAATACAAGACAGTACAAGATACATTTGAATTAAGCTGCAGAGCTTTATGGTAATCCTTGAAAGGATAGCAAAATATCTGTGTATTGTTTTTATATATTTTTGTTTTTATTATCTATCTTTAATACGATTTTTTTTAATATGCATAAAATTTATTGATGTCTTCTCCTAAATGGATCATTTTAAATATGCAAAACAATACAAATTTAACGTATACTATGTAATAGATACAAATGTGCATATGCCCAAAGAGCCATGAATGAGTAGTGTCATAGGTGAAAACTTTCTGTATTTTTTATGTTTTGTGCTTTAGTTAGGTTTTTTTGTCTTTATGGTAGCCCTAACATTGAATATTTTCTCTCTTTCTTTGTAAAAAAATGAAAAACAATTTTTTACCGTTATTATCTAGTTGTTAAAAATTACCTGGTTTTCGAATCACATTGTCCTTGTATTCATCTCTAGTAGAATTGTACCTGTCTTCATGTTGACCATTTTTCTTTCTTAAATAGTATAACATTATAGATAAGAATAATCATTGCCATTATCTACAGGTCTAACCTTTCAAACTTTCCTTCAAGGTAGTAGACCCGGAGTAACCCCAAAATATTTAAAAGTTTATTTGAGTTTTCTTTAAATTTGCAGTATGAATTGAGGGTAATAACAAAACAGAATTGACAAGATTTTGAAAATTTACAGTGGCATTTAATATATAAAAATGGCCTTTATTTTAAAAGTTTTATCCAACACATTTTTTGTCCGATTTTCATAAAATGTATACCCTTAAATAACAAGATACCGAAGTTGCTGTGTGATAAGTTTATGCATATGCGCATTTCGACAAATTATGTCTCTTCAGTGCAGATCAAGTCAAAATATTTGGAAATCCATAAACCGAAATATGTGTTAAAGCTGAAAAGGAACAAACAACAAAAGGATCTAGAAAGGAAAGCAAAAATCAGCTAAGGACAGAGCTATGCAGGAGGGAGATTCCTAAAAAAAATATCCCTGTAATTATCATATAATTTTTGATGTTGTGACTTTGATACTGTCATTATTTAAACAATTACAAATTGTGAAGTAAGATATTTTACGTTGTACGCTTATAATTAAATCATGACAAAATTTATGACTACAGCATCAAAAATTATACGAAAATTACTCATTGTCATTGAAAGAAACTCATTGTCAAGCATTTTTCATGTTTATGCTGTCATTTATTTTATTTTGTTTTGTTTTGTTTTTTTTTTATTGTTTTTTGTTGGTTTTTTTTTCTTTTTTTTTTTGTTTTTTTTTTTGGTTTTTTATTTATTTATTTTTTTGAAACTTATACAACGAATAAGCCCTGTAGAATTTTTCAAATGGTCAACATGAAATGCACAGGGAATTTTCATATACATCAACAAACGAATGCCGAGGCAAAAATGAGGAAGCAGGAAATTCAAAATCAAAAATGAAAAATCACGGCATCTCATATCCAACACGAATTTAGACGAAATGACAAAGACCACGCAAATTAACAAACAAAAATGAACAAGAGTGCCACAAAACTAAAGCACTGGCAATGTGAACCCTCTCAAAAACTTGAGATATCATCAGATGCTCCGGAAAGGTAAGCATGATCTGTTCCATGCTTGGCACCTGTCAAACTGCCAGTGAAAAGTCCGGTTTTGTCACAGTCGGTGTTCGTCTGTCACGAAAACTTATGTATTTCATAAAAGGAGCTAAGTTTCATTGTAAGATGGGTATGTTATATCTATTTAGGATTAATATTTTGATTCTTGTGTTTTATTTATACCAATCACAACAGGTAAAAATGAGGTATTCCCCTGCCCCAGAACCACTGCTTTAAAGAATCTCGATCTGAACATTATGTTTAATGGGTGGAATAGATATCATAGGATGACAACATTTCCATCATATATCCTTCATAGGAAGATAACGTATGCCAACATTGAGGTTAATAACAAACTTACCGAATAGAATTGTCAAGAGCAAAAAACGCAATAAAAATTTACATACAATCAAAAATATATACATTCCATATACATCATATTGGCTGTTTGTTTTTATCAAATGTTATATGTCTTTCATTTAATGATGATTGATCTGCACTGAAAAACATAAGTTGTCAAAATAGCCATCTGGAGATACAAAATTTACGGTTACCTTGGTGGTATTTTTTAATCATTACCGTTGGGACTGTAAGTCCCAAATAAGTATTCACCAATTCATTAGTCAACAGGTGCCGTTTTATAACGCAAATTTTATATCGTTAATTTGAACTGTAGACTCTATAGTAACCATTTGAAAAACCTGTCGATATTTATGATATTTTATGCGTTCTTGGTATTGAAAACTTGAAAACTAGATTATATCGATCCAAATTTTCATTTACTTATTTTTTTTATCACTTATTTTATTTAATAATTTTTTTTTCTATATTTTTTTTACTATATATTTAATTATGTTATTTATTTATTTATTTTTTTTATTATTATCATTGTTAATATTAGTATTATTTGCTTTTGTTTTTATTTTTGGGTTTTTTTTTTTTTGGTGCTTTTTTTTTTGAATCCCGTTCATTTAGAATCAATCAAATATCAACAGATGTACACATACAATTGGCGAATTACAATGACATGTTAGTAAACAGTGTAACCAAATCGAATTAAAAGTTAAATAACTAAATACCGAAGTTACTGTAAATTTATTTTCTGCATATGCGCATTTCGACAACTTATCAACTTATGTCTCTTCAGTGCAGATAAAATCTAAACGTTTGGAAGACCATAAAATCAAATATGTTTAAAAACTGATAGAGAACAAATACCCAAAATGATCTAAATATAAAGCCAAAATTAGCTAAGGACAGAGCTTTGCGTGAGGGAGATACTCCTTAGTTTTCAACAAAATTTACAAAAATTTAGAAATTGCAAGGTTCGAAATAAAATCGGCTTTCGGGTCAGCACCGAAGTACTGACTACTGGGCTGGTGAATCCCCTCGGGGACTAACAGTCCACCAGCAGAGGCATCGACCCAGTGGTAACAAATAACTAAAATGATGACTGAATTTCGGGGCATAACGATTTATGCTGCGACATTCATACAACAGAAAACGAATGTTTTTTTTTGTTTTTTTTTTATAATACCGAAGCGTATTAGGGACATGCATAAAAAATTATCTACTATCTCGCCGCGGCAAGTTATTATCTCACCACGGTGAGTTAACAAAAAAGGTTATCTCGCCGCGGCGAGTTACTATCTCTCCGTGGCGAGTTACTATCTCGCCGCGGCAAGTTAACAAAAAATGTTATCTCGCCACGGCGAGTTACTATCTCGCCGTGGCGAGTTACTATCTCAACACGGCGAGTTACTAAAAAAGATTATCTCGCCGCGGCGAGTTACTATATTGCTAGGGCGATTTATTATCTAGAAACTCACATGAACCGGTTTAGAGTCGCATCGGTTTAACATCAAATACTTACCTTTTATTATTATTATATTATTATTATTATTATTATATTATCAAATCTACTTGTTTCTGCAAAAGATAATGAATCATACAATACCAGATTTCCATCATTAGACAATTTTCTTATCACAAAACCAAATACGGAAATATATAAAACAAGCTATTCTTTTAGTGCAACAAAAGTATGAACTCTCAACCGAATGCAATCAAAAACTTGAAAACTGTTTTTGAATTCAGAAATGTTTATAAACTGTTAAATTTCTAATAGATTGCATTTTATTTGCTGATATCTATTTCTGTTTGTTATAAAGAGAGCCTTATTGAAAATTGGTTCAATCCAAATATTTATTTACAGCAGAGCCCAAAATTGAATGGAAGCAAAGCTTAATTTTCATGGTTATAAATATACTGGTAAATATGGCTAAGCAAAGTCGATAACATAAGGCAAATTATATGAGGAAGGTACGACGTGAAAATCTGTGCGAATGGCACACTTCACTTATGCGGTCTGCGCTTCCATTTAAAAATCTTGCAGCAGATTGCAATCAGAAAGGCACAGTTTCCAAGTATCCGATAACAGATTAAAAGTATTGAGGCGCAAATAGCAAGTGTTGGACACATACTGCAAGTATTAGAGTGCATCCCATAATGCATTACAAAAAATTTTTTAAAAAGCTAAAAAATAATAAAAGCAGATCAATTCCCCTAAATGGAATGTTTATTTTTAGAAATTTTCCTTGGAATTGAAACATAAAATCATAGCAGTCTTAATACATTGTTTTAGTTTGAAGCCACGACTAGTTATTTCATGTTTCGAAGTCTTGAATTTTAGGTTTTGATACAAAATAAACATATATGAAATTTTAATTAGTTTATTTTGAAGTACAGCAGCTAGCAGTTACACAACTTGTGACAAAAGAACATACAAAAACATAGCCATGAAGTGCCCAATAAATCTAAAGTTTTGGTTTGCATTTCCGAGAGTTCCCCATCCTTTATATAATACAATGTACTGATTTCTGTAAAAAGAAGAAAAAATTTGAATTTGGAAAAAATCTCGTGGATTTATAATGTTTTTGATTATCTCTATCAGTTTGAACGGCATAATTCCGGACAATAATGACCGGTACCAAATTGCAATACACAAAATACACAATAACGCAAATTATATAGTTTATACAATCAGTATTTATTCCGTATAAAATCAATTCCAATATAAACAAAGAAATCATATGGTATCCACATATTAAGCCATTCTGTGTCCTATCAACCAAAAAGCAAACTACAGTACGAATTTAATATATTCCGATTGAAATTGGTAAACTTGTTTGTGATTGGATGTCATTCGTTGAATATCAACATTTTTTCGGAAAACAGCTATGGAACATAAGTTGTCATGGATAACTGACAGCTTCATTACATGAAAACGGCATTAGAAATCGAAAATTGATATTTTTGGGGGTTGGGGCATACATTTCATTTCCAATAAGTGTTCACCGGAAAATAGATACACACGTGGTATATAGTGTGACTTACCCTGAATATTTATGATATATCCTTCGGCTTCGCCTCAGGAAATATATGTATAACTTAACATTCAGGGTATCATGTCTGTAATCTGAATAATAAAATGCTGTAAAGATATTGTTTGAATATATACAACCTGCTTTCCATACTAAGCAACCTACACCCGGAAAAGTAATCTGCACCCAGACGAAAATTGACAATTTTGTTGAAGTATACGCTCTTCAAGCGCAAATTGCATACAAATCAACGATCTGCATAGAGCACAAAAACGTTGCATTTCACCTATGCATTTTAGGTCGTTAGTTAACACCTGTTGTCCCCATTTGCAGCTATCTATAATTGAACCCTGTTGGATCGAATTTTAAGCAAAACCATCTGAAACCCATTGTGGCCAAGTTTGATTCTAATTTGTCCAGACGTTAATAAAAATATATATGACCAGTTTATTAGTAAAACGACAATAATTCAACTATCATCTTCAGATTAAGTTCCAAATTGCAGACAAAGATCTTGACATCTCAAACGTGTTTGTTATTCAAATTTAAATTTCATCTTATATAGTTTTCTATTGAAGTATCAGACAAAATGTCTTAGATAATAAAATACAGAGGTTACTTCGAATTTAGGTTCTGCAAATGCGCATTTCGACAACTTATGTCTCATCAGTGCATATCAAATCAAAACATTTGGAAATCCATAAACCGAAATATAATGAAAAATAATTTAGATAAATTAAACAGTTTAAACTCATGCGAGCTAAACCGGTTCATGTGAGCATCTAGATAAAAAAAATCGCAGTAGCAATATAGTAACTCGCCGCTGCGAGATAACCTTTTTTGCTAACTCACCGTGGTGAGATAATAACTCGCCGCGGCGAGATAACTTTTTTAGTTAACTCGCCGCGGCGAGATAATAACTCGCCACGGCGAGATAACCTTTTTTTTTTTTTGGTTAACTCGCTGCGGCGAGATAACCTTTTAAGTTAACTAGCCGCGGCGAGATAACCTTTTCTTTTTAACTCGCCGCGGCGAGATAGGAACTCGCCACGGCGAGATAACTTTTTTTTGTTAACTCGCCGTGGCGAGATAACTTTTTTTGTTAACTCGCCGTGGCGAGATAACCTTTTTTGCTAACTCGCCGTGGCGAGAAAATAACTCGCCGCGGCGAGATAATTTTTTTTCTATGCATGTCCCGAATAAGCTTCCGTACATTAATATTTATACACGAGAATTGTCACTTTTTCCCCAAATAGTAATCCTGGATGCACAGTCTAAAAAACGGAAAATGTTCTAACCATGTATTGTATAATTTGGATATATACAAGATCTAAATCAAAAGAAACTTTATTACTTCCAAACACTAGGACAGAACTATTCAAATCAAGTTTTTCATACAGTGGTCCGAAATGTTGGAATGGTTTATCGCTAAATGTTCAAACAGCGGGATCTGTTCTTGAATTTGTACAAGTAAATGTTTTTTTATTCCTTCCTTAATTTTAATGTTATTGTATTTGTATAACATGCTAATTATTCTTTGTATATTATTTTAACTATTGTATTGTAAATATGTTTATGAGGGCCTTGTGATAGATTGGTATGATCCAAACAAGTTTACCCTCTTTTAATAAAGCTTTTATTATTATTATTATTATTATTATAGCCAATTAACATTACTCCCACAAAGTTACATCTTAAGAATATATTATCTTGCGTTTTGTTGGAAAATTACGATCGTGTATGGCTTTATCTAATTGCTAAACAAACTGAACTTATCGGGATCACACGTACATAGTACGATAAAGATACTCAGTTAATACTTACGGTTTATGTTTCACCCTTGGACATTGATATTGTCTGATTTTATCTTCATTTATTTGTTCACAGATATAATCTGAAGCAAAAAGAAACCTGTAAATTCTTCAGAAGCTAATCTACATGAGTATGAATTATTAAATCAGTTTTACATCCATCATAAGGAAATTTTTAAAAGGCTAATAACAACTACTGTTTCTGTCCCTGGTGTCATTGTGATTATGAGTTATTTGATTTTGATTGATTCAATATCAAATACTTTTCAAAATAAACTTGAAATGTATTATTAATATAGCTTATAGCTTAAAATAAATATGACTGAATTTAAACCCTACAGTGTGAACGATTGATGCGAGACTGTTATGATACACTTGATTAAACAAAAGAACGAAATCCATAACCTCGGCTTACACTTGCTAAATATATACAACTATAACAAAAAGCAAATATTATACCTTGAAGCTGCCGACTTAAGTAGACAGTAGGCATATTAAATCTAGCTAGATAAACTACTTATATGACAATAAAACAGAGCTAATAGGAAATTTTAAACTCACCACTTACATAATATTGTAACTGATCTAAGAATAAAATAAGCAGTATATGACGTCAAAATGTAAACAAGATATACCAAAGCTATGATTGATACAAAACCACTTCCTATTGGTACTCAATTTTAAGTATTGGTTTGACATGGGTTTCTTTTGAGGTATTTCATACTCTTGATATATTTCTGGTTGATATGTAAGCGTAAATTCATTCCTGGTGTATATTTTCATGATATTGTTATTATCTACTCCATGGAATAAATACACTGGTGCACTTCATTCCGCTGAATATAATTCGCAAGGGCATTAAATACCTTAGGGTATTAATTTTATATTCCGAAAATAATGTTTGTGATGGAATAAAGACACTGTTTCTGGAGAAAACTTTTAGATAGCAATAAACTAAGTAGTCATAGTTTTAAACTAAAACAAAATGGCATCAACTCTTTCAAATGGTTAAACTATATTGAATCTATTTTGAACGAAACTGGAATGGGTTATGTTTTTATTTCACAAGATAATTCTAATTATAATCTTGTGGTAAAACAAATTCTTAAAGACCAATTTTTACAGAAATGGCATAATGATATTCAAATTTCTTCTAGAGGACAATTTTATGCAACCTTTAAGCAAAATATTGAATTGGAAAAATATTTATTAAAATTATCAGAAAGCAACCGTACTTGGATTACGAAATTCAGGCTGTCAAATTTAAGAATACCGATAGAAACAGGTCGTTGGCAGAACATTCCAGTTAATGAAAGAGTATGTCAAAAATGTCACGAAAATATTGGCGACGAATTTCATTATTTGTTTATTTGTAAGTCCCCCGATATAGTTAACCTTAGATCTCGTTTCATACCTAATTACTACACAAACAGTCCTACAAAACAAAAACTTACAGGTTTATTTTCTTTTTGTAACATAACACTTTATAATAAATTGTCTTTATATGTAAGAAAACTTGCTGTTTTATTGTAACATGTTAAAACTCATACATAGAATACATGTAGTCATTAAAAAGTAATTTGGTACAATTTGTTATTTATGTAAATTTAATTAATTTCATGATTACTTTATGATTCAAAATGATTTCGTGTGCACTGTCCGTTTCCGTGTGGTGTGAGGATACACATATGGCTTGAATCTGGTGCCATATGTGCTGCCTTATGTGAATCAGCACGCTGCGCGGGCGCCGGACAGCGTCCACTTAAGTTTGTTTTCCCTCGGTGTGTGTGTATGTTTTACTGTGTTTGTATTATTATTTTCTTGTGCAATAATGTCAATCTTATAATTTGTTATTATTGTATTATCCTCATGTTACACTTTTGTGTCTGAGCGTTAACCAATAAATCTTGAAATCTTGAAATCTTGTTACAGATACGTACCAGGTGATAATTTGTGAGTTTTATTAAGACATGGTGTTAAATAACAGGAACAATCCTCTGTTGATGGCTTACACAGACAAGGATACGCAGGAAGAATCGTGTAACTATATCCTCTGGTGTAGTCACATTTACATGTAGCATCTGTTGTAAATGTCCCTTCTTTAGCAGGAATTTGTCCTTCCTCTGTACAGTTAGACTTCTCGTATATACATTCATTTAAGTCATTTGTGCTGTAGGCAAATGGCTGATATCTGTCCGTTGGACATCTCCTTGCGTTTAAAGCATTGGAATATACAACATAACTTCCTGTTAAATGGAAAACAAAAACTGATTGTAAAGTCCATGTGTCGGTCCATTCTGTGTTTTTCGAGTTTTGTCACATTTACTTTTTATGTTGTCTTTGTTTATGAAATATGTACGTCTTCATGCTTTATGTTTCCCAAACGCAACATTTACTTTGTTTGTTTATAACAGATATACAGGCTTTGGAAACTCGGGTTATGAGTGATCGAAGATATTGTTTTCGGACACCTGTCCATAACCCTGTTTTGTGAATTTTATGAAAGGATATGGAGTAAACGAACATGAGACCACAACACACATGTTAACTGAAATTGCAATAATTTAAATGAGCTCTATGGCTGTTTCCCAGTACTTTTTTGCTCATTTGTGTCCTCTGTTGATCTGGTCATATTTGATTGATAATAGTTTTATCCCTATGACTACCCATAGATGTATTAGCCATAGATAGAGCACTCCGGACGATCAAACGTACAAATTACTGTCTCGGAGTGTCCCAGCGTGCTTCTGATACTGAATTTTTGCACCCTCAGCGTGAGTCTGACACTGATGTTAATCAGTTTCGACAATAAACGTTATCTTCCGGTCTATTATTTACATTGACAACCATAGGGTGTTGAAGAGTTTTAGTTTAGCAATGATGAGCTTGTTGAAATTATGGAAAAAGTGATTTCGCAAATATTTACTGTGTGTGTCTAAAAAGATTTGCAAATCCTTTGTTTCCCTGGCATATGCGCAAATTTGACAGCTTTGAAATATGGTCAAGAGCCGATTGTATAAGTCCAGTATCTTCGACAAGCACTCGAAACTTTCATGAATTGTAACATCTATGTCGCGAACATAAAACACGCTTCGGAGACACTGACACTGACAACTTAAAAACACACAGTCCATCGTCATTTTCATCTACGGAGAAGCCATTCTTTGACGTATATTTTTATGGCAGATCCACAGCAGTTACTGTCGGCTCCTAAATCGTATGAACTTGGGCATAACTTACGTTGTAGTTCATACGGGAATATTTAAATGGTAATGTTGCTTTCCTTGTAGAAATTTAGTCTCTTTTTCTCCTTATAAATTTTCAAGCGGCAACCGTCGCAAATCAATGGTGGAAATATACAGTTGTGAACATTTCTTCCGAATAATCTGAGAATGCTCTTCTGAAACTGTTCTTTCAAATTAGGAGAAACTCTACGACATGGCTTAAGGTTTCATGGACCGCAAAGTCGACAATGTTTTCTAAGAATTCGTTCATAAAAGGTCAGGCCATGATCGAAAACAAGAAAACAACATATTGTATATAGAGCTAAATTGTTGTAAACTTCAAATTAAATTTAAAAAAAAATGAACAAAACAGACGGACGGACCGACAAAATAAATAGTTTAAAAGAATTTAATCTTCATAATTATGATAACCCGGAAATGAAGTTATTTTGGAAATACAATGGCTATAACATCCCTCATTTTTTTTTTATATAAATTCAGCCTTTTTTAGCTTGTAATCAAATTCAACCGATTAAATTGGCTTCACTTTTAAACCCAATATCTTTTGTTGTCCAATGTTGTCCCCTTAGTGAATTATACCATCAAAAGGGTATTTAAAACCAGAATTTAGTCATCTAGGTTTTATGTTTAGGAAATAACCGGAACTTGTATAAAATTCAGGTAAAACATACATACCTAAACTGCACATTTTGACAAATCATTATCTTCTTTCCCTAATAACTTTCGTTTCCAGGGGTCGATTTAAACGGGGGAAAAATGATTATATTGAGAAAAAATACCTTTAGTACTTTATTTGCACAAATCATCAGGTATATACTATCAAGTTTCTTTTTATTAAACTTTAATAACTTTTCTTCCGATAACGAGATAACGATTACCTAGTCTATCTCATTCTGTCGGCAACACACATCGGACATCACAGCTTGATTCCTTTGATTGAACAAAGGACATAGCATGGGGTACCACGGGTGGTGTTCGGAGTGCTCTATCTATGGCTAATACATCTATGGACTACCTATGTAGGTCTCGCACGGACGAGTTAATCCCTCTCTAATTAATGTGGTTTTTATTTTTACGATGTCATCAATT
The DNA here is from genome assembly GCA_002080025.1 of Modiolus philippinarum. Lineage (NCBI taxonomy): Eukaryota > Metazoa > Mollusca > Bivalvia > Mytilida > Modiolidae > Modiolus > Modiolus philippinarum. The sequence continues at coordinate 28,027 of MJUU01018553.1, read as the reverse complement.
GCCATACATTTTAGATAATTCAAATTCTACAAATGAAAATGGACGGCGCCACAGTGGGATAATTATGCAAACTAAAAACGTAAAAAGATAGGAGTGAAGAAATTTGATTAAGACAGAAGAGGAATGTTTTTGAGAATTCACCTCCTTTACATATAATCGGGAATGCTTTCAAAAAAAGTTGGGCGAGTCACACAAACAGAAAAACAGAGAGTAAGAGACGGTACAAACAATAAAACTAAATTATACCTGGCGTGTAGGACACCTCTGGTCTCAGGCAAACATCACTATAGTCATCAATTAATGTGTTCCACAAACAATGGTACAATGATAAATCATTTGGGCAAAACTCTGACGCATACCTGGTTCTCAGTGCAGGCGGAGGACACTGATAACATTCACATGGCAATGCTATCCACCATATACACTATATTTCAAACATAGAAGAGTAGTCGTTAATGAATTTATCGTTCATGTTCGGTTTTGATACAAAGTGTTTATTCTTTGTTTCGACTACATTATTTTTCTACAACGGAACTGGATATTTCATACATGTCGACATTATGATCCCCAGTTTTCTTCACATACGCATGTACTTGTCCTCAGACGGTAAGTAAAAAGAAAAAGATCGAACGATGTTAAAACCTACATTATATATATATATTTTTTTTCAAAAGATGTCAAACAGACGAATACTATTACGTGTTTCAAGAGAGACATTCTGTTTAATGAAGAAAGGGAAGGTGTGTGTTGGTCATCAGTCCAATTTCTATTCATCACAATACAGTACCTATTGATCAGTTTCAACTGAACTATTTTTCTGTTAATTTGTAGAAAAAAAATTTAGCTGCTAGCAAGAATTTTGGTATAAGGTCTCCCTTGAAACACTATTACAACGCGCAATTCGATTGGTTGTTTGTAATGAAATGTTGTCTCTGATTGGTCAAAGCAGCGAGGTCTACTCACTCTGAGGTATAAGGAAGAAATGCTGTCTTGACCAATCATCAAAAAGTTAAATTCCTTATAATTTAATAATGTTCTCATTTAATTTTTAATACCAACCTTATAATAGTACTCATTTCAAAGCAGAAGTCTATTTATAATATACCGCTTTATTACACCTCAGTATGTATTTTATATATAAATTGCTTATTTGATAATTTCACCATTTTTCACACTTTTTACAAACAGACTATTTGCCGGTCAATAGTTTCAAGAACTATTGTCTGGTGATGAACTATTTATTGGTCATTAAATAGAACGGTGAACTATTTACTGGTCATTAAAAAGGACGATGAACTATGTACTGATGACGTCACATTGATACCTTCGGTACAATAAAACACTTATTTACTGGCTATTCGAACAATAGCAAGTTCATGGTTTCCCTCGACACCAAATATTTCCCTCCGCTTCGCGTCGGGAAAAAGTTGGGTCTCGGAAAACCATAAACTTGCTATTGTTCTCATATCAAGTTAAAAGGTGTATAATATTTATCATTTTTATATATGGACCTGTTAGCTTTATATTGACCGAAGACGTAGTCCGAGGTCAATATATCCCTAACAGGTCCATATATAACATAGGTCCATCATTGTTATATTACATATGTAGTTTTCGTGGTATCTCATTGCATTTTTGTGAAGTCAGATTTTGTCAATATGCCGGAATTTATTTCGAAAAAGAAGCTCTGTTCGAAGATGAAAGTGGATCTGCATACCAACAAGAGTGAGTTGGTTGCATGAGCGTCCAAGATAAATAAATGCCAACATAAGTGCTATTTTCAAATTAAATAACTCAGCAAACTTTTTTTAAGTTTTCTTGTTTACCTGTTGTGCCCAAAAATACCATGGAACAACTATTAAATAGATTTTTATGATTTAATTGGTTTAATATCCCCGCCCCTTAATTATTAATATGTGTAAAGCGTATTCGATTAGTTTTTTAAGCAAATTTATAATATCTTTCTCGGTGAAAAATTATAAACTTTAAATGCCAACTGCCTATAAACTAAGTTGTAGAGCGTCAATAAAACTAACAAGAGCTGTCGCCGAATGGCAGCCAAATATACCCCCCGCTTATTGAACCCTGAATCGATATGGTAAGTGCAAAATTAAGTTGGTATGGACACAGTACAATTGTGGACACAATACAAGTATGGACACAATTATATAATCTTTAAGAAAGAAATTTTCACAAGGGT
>MJUU01018553.1:0-12932 GCA_002080025.1 Modiolus philippinarum | reverse complement strand
AACACTAGCGCCATCTGTTGTCATAATTCAATCATACGCGTTTTTTCCGCCACGTTTATTTTAAGCACATAAAAACAAAAATACAAAGACAAAAGTTAAAAGATAAAATATAAAAGTTAAAGAATGATGCACAATGAATACTTACTTTGAACTTTTCTCTTTCAAATTATAAAACATGAAAGTTTTCGAAATTAACATGGTAGATATAATGTCGTGAAAGAAGAATTTAGAACTAAACGAACAAAGCATAGAAATGGGAACATTTAAAGAAAGAACATATAATATAACAAATTGAGTTTTAGAAACAATAATATAAAATATAAAAACTGCAGAAGTACGGATGAAATAGGAACATTTAAAGAAAGAATATAAAATATGATAAATTAATATCCTAGAATCTATAATATAAAATATAGAAAATGCAGAATTATGGATAAGGAAAGTGAAAACTATAAAAAGAGAAGATAGAAATTTACAGCATAGAATTTCTCTGGTGGCGGAAATCCCCCTCCATATTTAAAAACATCAAATATTTCACAACAAACAGAAAAATAGTTATGTAAATTTTTGTGTTTTTCATACGAAATGTCGATTGTTATGCTGATATCACTTTTGTGACAAAATATTGCACAACGAACTGATATTTTTTATATTTACAAAGATTTTACAGCGACAAGGAGAAACTGTTTTATTCGTATTTTTATGAGAAAATCCATGTTTAGTCAATTAAGCATAAAATGAATAATTCATCTCGATAAGATATTACAAATTACTTAGGATAGAAAGTTGTCTTTCTGAAACGTATAATAGGATTGATTTATTTTTTCATCGGCATTCGCTGTTTATAGTTTTATTTTTTCAAAACACGTCTGATTTGGTTTTACAGGTATTAAATGTACTAAAGATATTCAATTGTTTGGGGTTTAATAAAACGACCCTATTATACCAATGCTCCGTCACTTTCATACCCCATGAATACAGGGAATTATGTGGACCCAAGAATGCTATATCATCTATTAGCAAAATATATTTCACAATAGACTCGCATATCCCTAAAATTAGCTGATCTCATGTTTTACCAAAAAACCCATTATTTTTTTTTTAAATCGCAAAGACCCAACAAATAATTTCGTACTCCGGCACGCGACAATGAATTAAATATAACATCACCTTGACTCGTTAAATAAGTGATGTTTATTGTATTTTATTATGTTATCATCAATTTAACATGACATTTCATTCCTATAGGATACTTTTAGTAAGCAGATGTTTTAGAACACGTTTCATTTGGATTTCAATGTCCTATTGACGGGTTGAAAAACATATCGTAATGTAAAAATATCGAACCCCCGTAAAACACAGACCACTATCAATTGGTCCCACTACACTTCACAATACCTCAACCCCAAGGAGTGGGGAGGCCTAACTTCACAATACCCCAAGGAGTGGGGAGGCCTAACTTCACAATACCCCAACCCCAAGGAGTGGGGGAGGTCTAAATCTTAGCTACGACCCCCACATTATGGACATAAAAACCCGACCCTAAGATATGGGACTGGGGGTTATGACTTTGGGGGTATATATATTTTATACTACTTACAATGAATGGTTATGGAGTATAAAAAGTACAAATGATATACCCAGTGTTAAAATTTTATTAAATAGCCGGTCAGATGTCAAGGTCAAAGTTATGAGTTCAAGTATTGTTGTTATGTTTGAAAGGTCTTAACACAAGGAATATGTATTCAAAACATGAAAGCCCTGTTGCTTACCATTCAGATATGAAAAAGCAAGGAAATGGGTTAATTGTTCTAGATTCTTTGCAGACAAAAGACAGACAAACTCATAACTATATACCGACCACCAAAGCTTCAATTGTATGGTGCAAAAAAAGTCATAATAAAGTTTTTTAACTGTGATAGATGCACGTCAATCATTTGTTGATGTTTGTCATAAACTGTTCAGGAGCTCTGTCAAGTTCAATATTTTAACATTCTTACAAAAAGTTAGGGGACGACCTCAGGGCAATGTCAATGTCAAAATGTCTACAACTATGGTACTTGCAGAAAGCTCTCACCATAGGGAAGTCACAAACAAAATATTAACACAACTAACTTCTAGAACCAAGGTTAAAGTTTTTTTTTTAAATTGTCCTTAGAGCAAGGTCAAGGTCAAAATGTCTAAAAATATGGTGTATAAGGAACTCACATACCGAAATTGAACACTTTATCACAAACAGGAAAAAAATGAAAGGATATGGAGTGAATGCACATGTAACAAAAACGAACACGATACATAGAAAACTCCTGTTTATCAAGGACAGGGCTTTTATTCCTGTCTACATCTTGATATCAACATTCTAGAAACATTGTTTAAGTTTTTTTTTAAAAAAAATGTCCTCAGGACAAGGTCAAGGTCATAATGTCTACAAATATGGCACCATTAGAAAGCTCTCATCACAAGAAGGTCACATACCAAATATGAACACCCTACCACTAAACTACTTAATTCTATAAGCAAGGTTAAAGTTTTTACAAAAAATTGCCCCCGGGGAAAGGTCAAGGTCAAAATGTCTACAAGTATGCTACCACTAGAAAGCTCTCATCATAAGGAAGTCACATACCAAATATGAACATCGTACCCCTAAAAGCCTACCTTCTAGAAGTAAGGTTAAAGTTTTTCAAAAATTGCTCAGGCAAAGGTCAAGGTCAAAATGTCTACAAATATGGTACCGCTAGAAAGCTCACATCATAAGGAAGTCACATACCAAATATAAAAAAAAACACCCTAACACTAAAAGCCTACTTTCTAGAGACAAGGTTAAAGTTTTTCAAAAATTGCCCTCGGGGAAAGGTCAAGGTCAAAATGTCTACAAATATGGTACCACAAGAATGCTCTCATCACAAGGAAGCCACATACCAAATATTAACATCCCATCTCTTAAGGTCTCCATTCCACAAACAAGGTTAAAAGTTTTTGTTGACGACGCCGACGACGCCGACACCGGGGCATGACAATAGCTCCCGGCGAACTCAGTAAAAAATATCATGACTTGATTTTTTTCGCTCGCTTCGCTCGGGACCTGCAGTTAAAATTACCCAATCTTATCTCTGTACTGACAACTCAAAAGCCACAAGAAGTATTGTCTTTGTGATACCAAGCATGTAACATGTAGTTGAATACATATTGCTTTACTGCGTTATTTTCTATAATGCTGGTTGCTAAAGAAGTATGGCCATTAAGGCGTGAATTTCTTTTCTATGTTGGGTCATTTTCAGAATATGCTCAAATGTTGTCGAAAATCGATCAGGGTGGCCTCTGGTAAGTGTAGTTATTAAAAATAAAAATGATATATGCCACCCTTCTATGCTTTTTGACTTATTAGCAGTCGGAAATGGCTATAAATTTTAGCTATTTCACAGTGTTCGAGAAGATGGGACTACTCAAAGGACATCGAGAACCAAAACCAATTTTTTGCTGCGAACATATAAACATATGCTCTTCCGAATGGCAATAAGTTTATTTTGGTTCTGGAGGTTCTATACAACGAATTTTAACAAAAACCTTCAAAAATTGTCAAAATTTGTAAAAGTTGCATACAAGTGACAAGTTCATTGGCTGAAACATTTATTTTAATGTACGAAAATGCATTTGGATTGATTTTGTTCTAATAGTGTACATAACAGCTGATCTCTGAAAGCAGTCTTCGAGAAGATTTAATGCATTCGCAAAATCAGTATGCTGAATGAAATAAATTCACGGGTAAATGGCCATACCTCTTTTTCACTTGTGAAGTAAAATCACTGAGTCCTATCTCAGTACTGACAAACTCAAAAGGCACCAGAAGTATTGTTCCATAGTGACAAGCATATGTTTTGCACATTTGAGTAGTTTTTATTTTATACTGTCCTATTCATTTATTGAGAGCTTATCTTGTATTGTATTTCCAATATTAAAGTTGTTTCGGTAACATTTTAAGTTTTATTGTGATTCTGACCTGTGATAATAGAAAATATAAAAATATTTATATGATGGTCACTGCAAGGTTTAAAGAGTAACTTAATTCTGTATGAAAAAAAACAAAATAATGAGAATGCAAAAAAAAAAATATTCTGGCCTCGGTCACACTGAATATCACAAATAAATAATCTGACAGAAATAAATCTTCCAAGCCCCCCCCCTCGTTATCGAATGGTCGTCCCCTTAACACATTAAACTAGTCTGTGTTTGTTCTAACATTTATAGTTACTGAGCTGGTTGTTTCACTTTTTTCAATCCTGTCTAAACAACAACATTTATCTGCTCCAATTTCTGTTCTTGCCTAAGTATATCTACAACTCTTTTGCATTTTTGAAATTTGCATTTTTTGCCTATGTCAAACAGGGTCCGATTACAACTAGGGTTTGGATGTACAAGTTCGAAAAATTGTACAAAATAATGAAATAAATAATTATGATTCCCAATTATAGAATTAAAAACACAATTCTACATGGTCAACTTTCCTTTTTTTATATAAACAATTTAATTAAAATTGGAAAACTTAAAATTTTAATGTTAAGATATCTGGCAACATATCAATTGGTACCAGACTGTTGGACTCGAAATTTACAAAAATCTCCGGTGTTGGATAAAATAAAAGGTGACACTATTTTTGGTGAAGTTGATCCTTGGTTGGCAATGTCGGTGTATGTTGACAACAAAGAAAAGTATATCGACCTTTCCAGTGAATGAGATGGCCTGTCCTCTTCAAATTAATGTCAATTTAAGTTTTTCTTAACCTTGGTGAAAGTGTAATACAATTTATTTCTTCCCCTGCAAAATTCTATCCGGAAGAACCCTGGGAAATTACCCTAGGGATTTACATCCCCCTTCTGAGTAGAAGTTCACATAATACTTGTTATGTTTTCAAAAAAGGGGCACTAAGGGATAAATTCGATAAAATATGTCACTCACCTATAAATTATGTGTAAAGCGAATGTAATCCACGTGATAATAAAAATTGTATATTATATCCTCATGTCATATGTGTACACGTAATCGTCACGGGTGTTATTTAATAGTGTATTTAACTACGGAACGCCGAAATCACGCTTTTTACATTTAGGTATTCGAGTTTAAGTAGGGCATGAAGTAAGGCTTCCATCCGTATGTTTACCAGTCTAATGCAATTTCAATCAAAGCATGCAAACATGCAATTTTATTTAATCCCAATTTTAGAAAAAAAAATCATGTACAAAATTTTATACCCGGGAGTCGTAATTTAAACTGAACAAAACTTACAGACCTTATTCACGCTGAATAAAATTGCTTATATGGCGTTCTGCAAAAGATTTATTTGAATCTTATATGTAACGTAAAAGGGTCAAACCCGGATTAATATGGGTATCTTGTAATCTGTCAAAACCAAACTTTGGGTGTGGGGTTTTCTCACCGTTCATTGAAGATCTTATGGTGGCTTTGGGTTGTTGTTGCTCCCCTTTGGTTCCCCGTTTCCCTTCTTTTTTCTATTTGATCCCTGTGTGACAGTTAAGTTTTATACTTCCTTGTCACAGTCTTTTGATTAGAAAATGATGTGTATATTTTTTTTAATTCGAGTGTACATTTCAGTTTGTTATATAAAATACCGATTCTTATTTCAATGGCAAATTCTGTATGTAACAGTAAAATATGTCTGGTAGTAATATTTGTCTTGGGGACAATCTTTCCTAGGAAAAATTGTCCATGTGAAAATATCTACTAGGAAATTAAGTCTGAGGACATTTTTAACTAGGCTTATTTGTCAACCTTTAGTAAAATATGTCCAGCCATTATTTTCCTGAATGTTGGACATATTTTACTGCAGGATTACGAATTTTACTGGTTAAAAAATGTCCTTAAACCTAATTTCCTAGTAGATATTTTCACATGGACAATTTTTCCTAGGAACTGCGCAGCATGATACGACCACAGCATGTCGACCTCTGAAATTTGAACAACACATTAATCAGCTGGACACAAACTCGGGAAAATAAAAACCAGCCCTTTTCATCCCTTACTGATCGGAAACCCAAGAGCTAAACAAAATCTGTTAATTACCAACAAAAATCCTATTAAAATCAGGTGGAAAACATTTTAGATTATTTGAAAACTGCAATTCTGGCCTTGTTTTGGCCCCTTTTATCAACAGGATAGGGCACATTTCCGTTTCGTCTCTCCAAACTGTCTTCGGTATTTTCTTTATGTAAATTCGTTGTCTTCGATCGGTGGTAGGTCATATGAATCCAATACTTTCTTCAGACATGATAGCCTCCGTCTCAATATTTTGTCGTCTGTAAATATATTGGTCTATATTTAAAACCGGTTGCTAAGGATGTAGCGTTTATACGACTCGGCATTTTTTCACATGACTTATTGGTTACTCAAGGCTATGATTAAACGCCTAATAACTTGCTCACAACAAAAGAATTTCTACCAAGTAACGACAGTGCTAGTGTGCTTATGTCCCTACATGGCTGTTGCAATATTTGTGTGCCTGCTGGTGATGATGGTGGTGGTGGTGGTGAGCTGGCCTCATTAAATTGTGGATGTTACATCCTTAGTAATCTGTTATTCTGGTTTTATACTCATCATCTAAAACCTAACAGCAATATTAATTTCATCCTGACCTCTACTCTTATATTAACCCTAAACCTTTCTATTACTCTAACGCCAAAAAATATATTAATTTAACCCTAACCGTTACCTTAACTTTAATCTTAAGCAAAGCCTTGTTATTTCTATAGCTCTAACCCTAACCCTAAACAGACTCTTAACAATACTTGTAGCAACCTGTGTTCTCTCTTAGTACCGCCGTTAGAACAAATTATGAATTTATGTAATGAAAGAACAGTGATAGATACAAGTATGGTTAGGGTAAATAAAGGATTCTATCAGAGTGCAGTTAAAGATTCTCTTAAATCGTTTGAACAATTTCAGTTAATTTAACCATAATAGTCCCTGGGTGACCCTCTTAGGGGTTGTAATTTATATGTCCCTTGTCTCATCCAAGATGGTTGCCAGTGGGGACCATGGTTAAGACTCTGTGGGAAATTCATTTAAAGATCCTCTCATTTGAAACTGCCTGTACATTGGGGGTAATAACAAAATTTCCGAACAGAGTTGTCAAGAGCCGAAGTCCAAGGGACAAATCAGGTGGAAAACACCGGAAAAATTGTCGACCGCAACGGTCATGACTTAGTACAGGCATTTCAAAAGAAATGGTGGGTTAAACAAGTTTTAACTCTACCTCTGGCTTTTGCTAGTGCCGGAACCAAATCCGGCTGTCCCGAGTTCCTATCGTTATTTATCTTGGTCTTTTGTCTTTTTTGTGTTTTTCCTGTGTAGTTCCCTAACAGATTATGGCATGTAATTATAATTTTCAGCCATTGTAGATGTTTCCTGTTGTCCCTTTTATTTAATTTATGGCGCGCCGAACCTCCCCTGCCATTGCGGTAGTGTCCGGTAGCACTTCAACAGCAACTGCTATTGCAAGGTCATAGACATTTAAAATAAATGACTATCCCAGTACTGACAAGGGATTCATATCCATTAAAGAACTTTTTAATGATCATATGAGAATTTTTTGAAGCCTTCACTAATAAGGCGGTCACAGAGATAACTATGTCTAATGAGAAAGTCTGTATAATTTGTGCTAGCTCTCGCGTAACAAAAGAACTGTGAAATATACACTCCATATGCAGGAGAAACTGGAATATTACTGTCCATGTTAGGGAAATTGATAATTTAAAATTAAAATCGTCCCTTTGTCGTAAATTTTAGTACTGAGGTGACCATTTTTGTCAAATTCGAGATGCAAGTCTAAAAATGATATAGATCTAGTAGTTTTTGTCGTTTCCTTTATCTCTAGTTCTGGCGGATATATTGATGGGATCCATTTAGCAACAGATGCGTTATTGATGGAAAAAACATAATCAATATATCTGTAAGTGAGATTGAAGGATCTAGCATCTTTTATTTTATGATCTTTTACGAGTCCATGAAAACATTCAGTCTCGTAAGAATATAAAGATAAAGATAATTTTACTTAACAAAACATACATAGTAGGCACATAATGAAACAGTAAACATAGTAAAATTGGCAATTTGGTTGATTAATTGTAACATGAATAATATCAAAACTAGGATACAAGAAAACTGAAGTGATATATACAATAAAGTAAATTACATTTATATCAATTATATAATTATACGAATATACAATATTGTACTATACAGAAGTCACACTGTAATCCAACCATTTAATCCCCCAAACAAATGCTATTATTACAGTTTAATTGATGTCATTATTAAAATTCATAATCATAATTATTAGGTCACTGGGGAGGAGGGGTTCTGTCTTCATATCATCAGTTTTATTTATTTTCACATATAAGACTGTTTATAGAAATTTGAGATAACAAATTTATCCTCTGTTGACATTAGCCATATAAATTTATTTATTTCTGAAACAGTTTCAATATTTTTAGATTTCTGGTTAACTTCCTTACGAAAAAAATGCGTTAATTCTCATAACTTTTACATTTAATCAAAAAATGAATTTTATCTTCAATATCTGAATTACATTTTTTGAAGCCTCTACTAATAAGGCGGTCACAGAGATAACTATGTCTAATGAGAAAGCACCTCATCACTACTTCAACAAGGGTATGTTACCCAAAACTTGAAGTCATCCCTCCAGAAGTTTTACGGTCGACATCACCATCTTGTGGACCGCTATGGGATATCTGTTTCACAGATTACAACAGATCTTTCCCTTTTAAACTTAATTGTGGTTTCGTTTCCTCTACCGGATTTGACATGTTCAACACGGTGGGTGTCTTATAAGAAGCAGGAGATGCTAACTCGACCGGTGCACCTGATCTCACCCATGGTTTTTTATTGGGTCCGTGTTGTTCATCTTTGTGTGTGTGTGTCTTCATTTTTCTTTTCTGTGCTGTACCCATGTTTTGTCTCTGATTTTTCCCCCTTTTTGTTTCTAGTGTTGCCATTGTCCTTGGATTGTTCGCTTTTGGATTGACGGTTCGGTTCTCACTTACTTTACATGATGACAAATTTGGTCTTTATCTTCTAAATTCATATATCGACCCTTTTCAATTTGAAGTGGTTGATCACTAATTCTAAATTTTGTTAACTGTCTCGTTTGTTCTCTATTACCAATAAGTAAATATGGTTCAAAAGCAAAATTAGTTTTAAATTGTCTGTATGTTCTCAACTTATTTCCTTGATTTTATGCCTTTCTTTGATCATTAAATAAATTAGACTTCCAGAATCCTATAAACTTAGAATGCAATTGAAATTTAACTTTATTGATTATCTGAGTGGTTTTAAATTTTTCTGGATTTCGAAAAAAAATATAACCTCAAATATCTAAATTTTGCTTTAATGCATCCCGACCAAGAATCTTTATTTTTATCGAACATACATTCAGACATTTTAAATGCTTCAAATAATAAGGAATTTGTTCTGTTAACAGTCTANTATATATATATATATATATATATATCACCAGTATTTATTATAACTGAATATATAAAGGGCAGACTACCCAGTTCACATCTACACCCATCATTTGATATTTGATGACCTTATCCTAACACCTAAAATAAACTTGCAAAAGTTTCTCTAAAAACAGGAAGTTTATTTCCTTATTTATATAATTATCCATCTTACCTGAGAAATTTAAAGTTGGAGAAAAATACCCCCAGATCTCAGACCCATATAATAAAATGGGTTTAATTGTATGATTAAAAATATGTAACAAAATGTTTGCATTTGAAGTAACATCTAAAAAAAGCCTTTCTTAATTTAAAAAAGGTCTTGTTTCCTTTATTAAATTATTCATCTTTAGCTGCAGAAAACCTTCCAGATGATTTAAAAATAATACCCAAGTACTTGTATTTTTGTACATTTTCTATGAGTCTGCCCTTATATTTTATTTCAATATTAGATTTACGCCCACCTTTATTGAAGACCAATATTTTTGTCTTATTGAGATTAACATTCATTTTCAAATCATTTGCAAAAGCTCCCAATTGTAACAACAAGTCTGTGAGTAGAGGAGCACAATTATTGCCCATTGGTATGCCAACTTGCTGTTGATAAACAGCAACTCCAAATGTGACAAATATATTAGCAATTAGAAAGTCAAGCATACTGCACACCTGTTTTTCATCGTAGCATACTTTTCCTTTTAAATTGTTTTTTATTGTGGATTTGTAACCTAATACAACACTTATTTTTTTGAATAGGCAAAGACTTTTTGAATGACACCTTTGATTCGTGATCTTAGTTTATCATGAGGAAGCGTGGTATTACAATACCACGCCACGGCGAGTTAACAAAAAAGGTTATCTCGCCACGGCGAGTTACTATCTCGCCGCGGCGAGATAACAAAAAGAGGTTATCTCGCCGTGGCGAGTTACTATCTCGCCGCGGCGAGTTAACAAAAAAGGTTATCTCGCCGCGGCGAGTACCCCAAAAAAATTATCTCGCCGCGGCGAGTACCCAAAAGAAATTATCTCGCCGCGGCGAGTTAGTATATTGCTACGGCGATTTATTATCTAGAGGCTCACATGAGCCGGTTTAGGTCGCCTGGGTTTTACATCAAATACTTATCTTTTATTATTATCATTGTTGTCATTATTATTGTCAAATCTACTTTTTTCTTCAAAAGATAATGAATCATACAATACCAGATTTCCATCATCAGACAATTTTCTGATCCCAAAACCAAATACGGAAATATGAAAGAAAAAAATAGTGGACCAAAAGAATGAAATTTATCTAAATAATTTTTCATTATTTTAAGACATTTTCTAAGTCTGATATTTCAATAGAAAACTTTAAAATATGAAGTTTAAATTTGGTTAACAAACATGTTTGACATGTCAAGATCTTCTTTGTCTGCAATTTGGAACTAAATCTGAAGATGATAGTTGAATCATTGTCGTTTTACTAGTAAACTAGTCATATATCTTTTTAGGAACGTCTGGACAAATTGGAATCAAACTTGGCCACAATGGTTCTTAGATGGTCTTGTTGAAAATTCGAGCCCACAGGGTTCAATTCTATATAGCTGCAAATGGGAACAACGGGTGTTAACTAATGACCTGAAATGCATAGGTAAAATGCAACGTTTTTGCGCTCTCCGCAGATCGTCAAGTTGTATGCAACCTTCGCTTGAAGAGCGTAAACTTCAACAAAATTGTCAATTTTTGCCTGGGTACAGATTACTTTTCCGGGCGTAGATTGCTTACTACGGAGAGCAGGTTGTATATATTCAAACAATATCTTTACAGAATTTTATAGCTTATTCAGTTACAGACATGATACCTTGGATGTTAAATTATACATGTAGCCGACGGAAATATCATAAATATCCAGGGTAAGTGACGCTATATGTGCCCCGTCTGTAACCTGAATTATATCTATTTTCCGGTGAACAGCCCTGGGGAATGAAATGTATCCCCCAAAAATATCAATTTTCGATCTATAATGCAGTATTCATGTATTTCCATGACAACTTATATTCCCTAGCTGTTTTCCGAATAAATGTTGATATTCAACGAATGACAAGCTTACATCTATTAAATTCGCACTGTATTTTGCTCTTTGGTTTATGCGGACGCAGAATGGCTTAACATGTGGATACCAAAATTTGATTTCTTTGGTTATATTGGAATTGATTTTATACGGAATAAATACTGATTGTATAAACTATATAATTTGCTTTATTGTGTATTTTGTGTATTGTAATTTGGAACCGGTCATTATTGTCCAGAATTATGTCGTTCAAGCTGATAATTATATAGAGATAATCAACAACCACGAGATTTTTTTCCAAATTCAAAGTTTTTTTTCTTCTTTTTACAGAAATCGGGGCATTGTATTATCAAGGACTGGGAACTGTCGAGAATGCAAACCAAATCTTTAATTTTGTTGTGCATTTCATGGCTTTGTTTTGTATGTTCTTTTGCCATAAGTTGTGTAACTGCACATTAAACAAACCAAAATTTCATGCATTGTATTTGTAACATGTGCATTACTGTCGGTTTATATTGACTATTTTCAAGCATGCTACTCAAAATGATTTTATTTTTTTTTAAACAAAATGTTTTGAAAGACAAGGATATTTTATCTTATTCCGAATGCAATTCGTTTTTCTGCCTTAAAAGATGTAAACGTACAGCAAGACCTAAAATTCAAGACTTCGAAACATGAAATAACGAGTCGTGGCTTTAGACTAAAACACTATATATAGACTGCTATGATTTTATGTTACAATTCCAAGGAAAATTACTAAAAATAAACATTCTATTGAGGGGAATTGATCTGCTTTTATTTTTTCTTTTTTTTTTAATTTTATTTTTTATTGTTGGACCAAAGTGATTCATTTAAAAATGAAAATTTCATAATTATTTACAAACTTATCTGTAGTACTTCCATTTACAAAATTGTTCTCCAAGGATGAAAATTTTACAGACCAGCAGTAAAATGTTTAACCTGCAATTTACGCCCCCAAAATTTGTAATGCATTATGGGCTCAATACTTAAAATCTGCACTCTAATACTTGTAATATGTGCCCAACACTTGCTATTTGCGCCTCAATACTTGTAATCTGTTATCCGATACATGGAAACTGCGCCTTTCTGATTGTAATCTGCGCCCGGGCGCATACTGAAAAAATTTTAAATGGAAGCGCAGATCGCATAAAACATTTGCAATAAGTGAAGTGTGCCGTTCGCACAAATTTTTACGTCGTAGACGTTACGCACGATGTTGCGTCTATGAACGTAACGTTGAATATTATAACTTTTTTGATAAATGCAAGTAACGTCGATTACTTTTGAATTATAATTATGATAAAACCTTTATTTCAATCTTTTTGATGTAT
>MJUU01018550.1:411-26237 GCA_002080025.1 Modiolus philippinarum | reverse complement strand
AAAAATCGGGTTATTGTCGGGAAGATCTTGTATAGAAAAAAAGAAAGAATCGTGTTAGTCGAGTAATGATCGAGTACTAATCGAGTTGATCTGGAAGCGACTCGGCATAAATCGAGAAGCGAATGAGTTAAAGTCGGGTAGAAGTCGGCATGATCGGATAAAATTTTGAAACTCAATCAAGACCGATCCCGTTTCGACCTCTTCACGACTACCTCGATCAGACCCCGATTGATTCCCGACCTGTTCTCGACATATAATGCACACGACCTCTACACGATATTTTTTGACATGTCAAAAATATTCGGGAACACAGCTCGAGTTCAGCAGAGTTAGTAAGATCACCCCGATTTGGTTAGTAGACCGAACCCGAGTATTCAAGATCAGTGTACCGATCAATGAATATTCATGAATATTCATAGATCGAGTTCGGTCGAGTTGCTTTGATCGGCAGTGTAAACCTACCATAAGAAGTTTTTACGCCTCTAAAATCGCAATAAGTGGCCAAATGCGCTTGATAATATATAATAGCAATGAAATCAACATGCGAAATCACACAATCTGATTATTTTCACGTATTACGGACTATAACTTAATACATGCAGACGTATGCAGTAGTTCTTTGGATGACTACGAAGTTTTGCCACATGTAGAATTTCAGGGCTTCGAGGTTCAGCTCCATTGGAGCTTTGATTTTTTTCTGATATTATCGATCGAATCATTTATCGTAGAAGTGGTTATTTTCGTTGGTACTTTATTTTTGCTGTATTTGCGCTTATTATATGAAGTCGCGAAAATTGCATACCACAAAATACAGCTGAATTGAAACTGTATACAGCAAGAAATAAGAAATCGCGAATAATTCATTCAGAGAAAATTAAATCAAACAATTTTTTAAGAAAACGCCAAAATGGGACCCGCGAATAAAATCACATATAAGTATTATATATATGTAATATGTAGGTAGTTCTGACCAAATCAAATATTTCGAGTATATAAAATGTCCTTTTATTGTTCCGTTTTTTTGTAATAAAGAGTAAGCCACATATTTCGTAAAGTTGTACACATTTTTCATTTAAACTCTCTGTTTTCATGTTCTGTTTGGGTTATTATACGACTATACAAAATTTCTATTTCCATGCTGTGTTCCGGTAATATAACTAGACCAAATTTGGATGATACATCATGTTTTCATGTTTTATGTTGGTAAAATGGATATAAGACAGTGTGCCGGGTAAAGCATAGATCTTGTTTCTTGTTTTTGGTGTGTATAACTAGACCAAATTTGGATGATACATCATGTTTTCATGTTTTATGTTGGTAATATGGATATAAGACAGTGTGCCGGGTAAAGCATAGATCTTGTTTCTTGTTTTTGGTGTGTAATATGGACTGAATTGGTCCTGTAATATCTCTATTTTTATGTTCTATTTTAATAATATGGACCAAATAAAATGTGTCGGTTAGTAAAAATATCCATGTAAATGTTTTACGAAAGGATATGGAGTAAATGAACATGAGATCATAACAAATATATTAACTCCAACTGCAATAATTTTTAGAAATTAATTCCTCATCAGCAGCAATGAACCTAAACATAGGAGGAAATCCATAATTTCCAAAAATGTTTTAAATACATAAAACCAAACAAAATCCGAATAATCAGAAATACCAAATATAGCTAAGGATAAAACTACGATGAAGGGAGTTAAATCTTAGGTTTTAGAATTTTACAAAAATTTAGATAATAGTAATTGAACAAAGTTTACACATGAGATATTATCTCATGTACAAGTGCACCATATCTAAGAAAAATAAAGAGTATACTACCTTAACACAGGGATTTTTTTAACAAGTCTACACTGCATTAAAAGACAAACTCCTGTATTAAATATTTTACGAAAGGATATAGAGCAAATGAATATGAGACCATAACAAATATGTTAACTCCAACTACAATAATTTTATGAGCTGTATGGCCATTTCGGAAATTAATTCCTCATCAGCAGCACTAGAACCTAAATAAACAAATGTAGGAAATCCATAATTTACAAAAGTGTTTAAAATGTGCATTTTTTAAAAATCAAATAAGTCTATCAAATAAGTATGATAAATTGAATATTCATGTTCACTTTTGGTAATATGGACTAAGGTTAATTTGTCGGTAAGTAAACATCTCTTTTTTATGTTCTCTTTAATCAATATGAACCGAATAATATTTGTCAGGCATGTAAAATCTCTTACATTCACGTTTTTGTGTGGGTAACATAGACTGAAGCCAATTCGACTGACATGTAAAATCACTATCTTTATGTTTTCTTCAAGTAATCTATCGTGTATGTAAATTCTCTACCTTCATGTTCTGTGTGGTAATATAGTCAAAACTAAATGTGTTGGGTACGGAAATATACTATTTCATGTTCTATTGAATCGATGGGCATGTAAAATCTTTTATTTTCAAGTTGTTTGCGGGAAATATGGACTTAGGTTGGTTAGAATAATCTTTTTGTTTGATTTTTGATATTCACTAAATAAAATGTACCTAGTATATAAAATTTAATTTATTTTTTTCTGTTCGGTTGATTTGAATCAAAACAAATAACGGCTATGGAAAATATCAATTTTTAATACCCTATTAGGGAAACATTTACTTAATCAAACGTATGTAGGACGAAAGATTTCATTTTTCATTATTTAAAAATCGATATTGTCAAATGACTGTGTGATGCGTACAGTGTGTGTGTTGTGGTGTCTGTGCTTATCACTCTCGCTTTCAGCCACACCGTTGGATTGCAGCCTGCTGTGAAAAGGAAGCCGAGTGCGTAAGCCTTCCCTTCCGACTATGGCTTCTCATACAGTAAATTTACAAAAACAGGATAACAGCAAACACCTACAATGGCCAGGAACTACAATCACATGCCAAAAGTTACAAGCAAACTACACCAGAAAAACAATAATGAAAACAAGGGACGAACATAAATAACGATAGGAACTCAGGATAGCCGGACCTGGTACCGGCACTAGCAAAAGCCAGTGGTAGGGTTAAACCGGTTTATGGGTACCCAAACCTCCCCCTTCTCTATCCCGTGTTCCTATAGTATAATAAACATGCGAATAAAACCCAATATAGGTAGACTACTAACTCAATGACCACTATCTTGGAACAGAAAAAGCATATAACAAAGCGTAATTTTGAAAGAAGGGTCAAAGAGTGATAGCCCCTAAACTGCCGGCTAGCTCAAGGAATGAAGACTCTTTACCAATCCCTTCGGGGAGTTTTGAGTTTGATTTTTCTTCCGTAGTGCGACAGTGTTTTACCAGCAGACCAGGCTCCTTGAGCTAGCCGGCAGTTTAGCGGCGAGCAACCCTTGACCCATTTTTCAAAATTACGTATTATCTTTTTCTCTCCTTTCAAGACTGAGGTCATGGAGTTAGTAGTCTACCTGTTTTGGGTTTCATTCGTATGTTTTTATGACGGACGTATTATGGTATACCAATGTCCGATTGTCCGTCCGTCCGTCTGTCCGTCTGTCCGTCCGTCTGTCCGTCCGTTTCATATGTCGTGCTCTAACTTGACAACCATTTGGCCAATTCACTTCAAACTTTGTAGAGGTATTGGATATGATGGCCTCACGATCTATATACTTTTTTCGTGAAATTTCGATTTTTCTTGCAGGAGTTATGGGACTTTATTTGTCAATTTTAAGGCAATTTTTTATATGTCGCGCTCTAACTTGACAACCCTTTGGCCAATTCACTTCAAACTTTGTAGAGGTATTGGATATGATAGCCTCATGATCTGTATACTTTTTCGTGCAATTTTGATTTTTCTTGCAAGAGTTATGGGACTTTGTTCGTCAATTTTAAGGCAATCTTTACAAGTCACGCTCTGACTGATAAATACTTTGTTCAGCTCACTTCAAACTTTGCAGATTAATTTCTTAAAGATATATCAAGTTTAATAGGGCAGTTATAGGTGCTTCTGAATTGAGAACCCCTTACCTAAATCACTTAAAGCTTTGAAGGGTGACGACGGGCATATCATGCGACTTGGCGCAGCTGTTTATTATACTATAGGGATAAAGGGGAGGTTTGGGTACCCATAAATCGGTTTAACCCTACCGCTGGCTTTTGCTAGTGCCGGTACCAAGTCCAGCTGTCCTGAGTTCCTATTGTTGTCTACGTTTGTCTTTTGTCTTATACGTGTTTTTCTTGTGTAGTTCCCCTGCAAATTGTTGCATGTAATTATAATTTTCGGTCATTGTAGTTGTTTCCTGTGATCCATTTTTTAACATTAGGAACGTCAAAGGCTTTGGAAGCCCACCCAGACAGAAAGGCCGGACAGATGGAGATCGTCAGCAATGGCACTGAAATCGTCTAAGGGAAACAATCACCTCACCTCGGAAAAAACATCTAATTACGAAAACCATTGAAAGGCCCGATTTTCCTCAAGGAGAAACGTACATAAGTCATGGTAATTGTACACGAAGTCAAATATGTCGGAAATGTATTTTTTTTATTATATTTCGCTTTTAATTTTTATAAGTATTCGAGTTTTAGACTAACGGTTTGGTTCAAATGCACTTGCTTGTACTAAAGGAAATTTGTTCGTTAAAAGGGTCTCTGTTCTCATGATCTATTTGATAAAAAGTGACTAAGGTAATCGTGAGATATGGTCTCAGTTAATGCAAAAATATTTGCGTCGAATGGTAAATAGAATATGTACTTTTCTTGCTATGCACTCACGAAACATATTTTGAACGAAAAAAAAATCGGTTAATCTAATTGCGTCGTTTGATCAATTTCCCAGTTGAAAAGAAACTCAATCATTATATTTGTACGGCACAGATTTGTTTTTTCATAATTTTTAGGATTGAACATTTAATATTAATGAATTTTATATCAATAGAAAAAAGAAGGGAAACGGGGAATGTGTCAAAGAGACAACGACCCAAAGGGCAGTCATAACAACTCAAAGCTACCATAAGATCTTCAATGAACGGTGAGGAAACCCCACACCCAACGGCAGGTCGGAGTCTGAGAAGGAGTAATCAAGTTCAGCGGAATAAACATCATCCTAGACTCCTATAGACATAAAGTAATCAACTAGATAACAGACAAGACACACAATGGCTTAATAAATTTCCTGACTTAGGACAGGCGCAAACCTGCTGCGGCGGGGTTAAACTAGTTTTATTGGGCCCAAACCTTCCCCTACAGCCAATGTGATAAATCAAAAAACAATCGTAACAACAGTAAAATTCAGTTGGCAACAGGACTGAGTCAATTGTGAAAAATTAAAATGAAAGAACTAAATATATGGACATAAACATGAAATTACAAGAGACTACTAGCAGATAACTGACATGCCAGCTCCAGACCCATTACCAACTAACATAATGTTTATTTAAATACGCGTTTTGCTTGTTTTCGGACCCTTGTATTTTATAAATTATAATAATAAGATTTAGCATGGCTCTATGAAGAACAGGTCATACAATGTAGTGTTCATATCTAGAACAGTCATGATTAGAGTTCTAGAATAATGACAGGTTCAATTAGTCAGGACTTTAGAACAGTCTTAGAGTAGTTCTAGAGAGGACTTGATACATGTCCTTAATGAATGAGTTGACTGACTGGGAGGTGTTTAACGTCCTTGACTACCTTTGTAGGCAATGAATGAGTTGTTTTTGACTTCTCCAAGTCAGATTGATAAGAGGCTAAACCCAACTGTACAGTTAAGCTGTATTGCAACATATATTCTTACTGAGGAATAATTATGACAATTCATTTACGTCACCTGACATTTTGGAAAATTAATTTCAAAACTGATTCATAATTTTCTTTTTTAAAAAATCCAAAACGGAACATATTTTTATCAACCCTCTTTGTCTTTCCGCGCATTCATCCACCAGTTTCTTCTTATATTGATTTTTTTTTGCAATTTCGAGATATGCTTTAAAACATGAAATGAGAATTCCAAAATGATGATTTGTTTTCACGTTATTTTTGCGTTTTTTCAAGAAAAATCAAGTTTTAGTTTGAAAAATTATGCAGAAAGGTTTTACCAAAGCAAATGAACAACAGTCAGTGTTGTTGAGAGTTACAGAAATTCATCTGATATGAGAAAGTATGTTCTAGTCTTCTAAATCAATGAATATGTAGCGTTTAGAACGGAGAAAAAAGCTTAAAAAATCCCATTACAAAATTCAATTTTACAACCTTTTAAAGATTTCCCATATTGTTGATTTTATGAAATTTTTACATTCTATTCTTCTATTTTCTAATGATATGCTACTAAAATGTAAAAACAAATATAGGTCTCTCGAGTTAATCATAAAAATGTACAACTTTTCACACACATAGAAAACCCCTACAAACTTCGCCAAACTATAAGGTACAATTTACTTTTCCCCGAAAACAATTGGGAATTATTTTGTGAAGTTACATTTTTCAACGTTATATTCTTGGAAAAGCATATCCCTATTTTGTGTTTTGTAATATCTCCTGGAAAAGTATTGGATATGTCTTTAAACGTCTTTTAGAAAAAAAGAAAAGGATTATCTATCTCATATGGTGCCAGGTTGTTGAAGACTATAGCTAGTCAAAACTTATGTATCGTTCGAGCTCAACAATCCCACTGCGTTTCGGGGCTAAGATTGAAAGCGCGTCATTTACATTTTCAAGACAAAGTGAATCAGTTAAATGCATATACACGTACTAATTAATTGCTTAAGACATGATATAATAGAAAATGAGGTAATATGTATCATACCTTCACACCATGGATTGAATAACATAACTATCTCTTTATTGTCTTTAGTCCTGCTGATATCCTCGCTGCCTTTATGCTTTGTTTCAATATATAATTTGTAATATCCAATGAAAGCATCAGGGGGTGATGTTACAAGCATTATCATTGCTTGGCCATCTCTCCCCTTTATCATTTGTTTTACGCTCCATGATTGTGACATGTTAGATCCTATGCCAGTCTTGCTCAAGGTGAGAGGGATTCGAATCAAAGTTCCCTTACTTTCCCGTGGCTTTTGTCCTGTCATCAAAATAATCTTCAGTTAAATTAAAGATTAAAATTTGTAAATCTAACTAGTAACTACCGAAAGGTGAATTGTAAAGCAACAGAAACAGGCTATTCTAACATGGCTCTTGTTGATCGTCAACTAGTATAATACTCGATAACCATATATTTCGCACATGCGCAAACTGTATCGAATTATGAGTAAACGGGATGAAAACAACAATGTTTTTAATTTGTTCGTCTTTGTTTACGATGGAAATAAAGGTTAAGAACAGTTTTTAACTGAATCGTTCCATTAAGACACGTAAATGTGTATTGTTTTGCTTTCGATTTGAATTTTGAACTTGCATCTGTTCGAGATCAGATCGTGTATTGTGACACCATAGACATAAACAGCAATTGAAACAGGAAATCTGCCTTCTCTTGGGCGCTTCAGAATGGAAAATTCCATTTTCCGTTATATTAGAATCTAAATAATGCATGGCGGGTATATGGTTATTGTCATTTAACCATGGGCTTGGCTTTTATACTCGTAACTTTAATCCCTCGCTAACGCTCTGGGTTAAATTCGAACTAAATTTGAAAATAAAGGCCCAGCCCATGGTTAAATTTCAAATAACCATATCATTACCTTTTTTTCGTTCGTATATCGGTAAAAAATTGTGATAAAATGACTTTATAGGCATGAATGAGTGAGCTTTTGTATCATGGCTGACAATTTTTTTTAAATATTTTTAAGGTAGATACAAATATTGAAGGTGCATTCGTTTGCCACATATTGCAAACATCAGACGAATGCGGAATTGACTTGCAGCCAAAATATTCTTTACTATGCTTCATAATTTTATAACAATCAAACGTCATATGTTTTGTTCACTAAAAAGTCTGTTGGTCATGTCATGACCTCCGAGAATGTACGTGAAACGTTGGTGGCAGGTACCATTTGCGTTTGTGGTGCTATGAGAAATTATTAGAATTTTTGGTTTATATGTCATTTTTTTCTGAACCAGAATATTTTCACTACAGCAAGATGGCATACCAATGGGCACTTATTGTGCTCCTCTATTCGCAGACTTGTTTTTTTATATTTTTTCTTCAGGGACCCGTAAAAATCATAAAATAAAAGATCCCAAATCCTTCAGTCTCATTTATAGATACATTGATGGTTTTTTTTTCATCATTAACGTATCGTTTGCGAAATGGATCCCGTTGATATACAAATTAAACTGCATAACTTGGGATAAAAGAAACGACAGAAACCACTAGATCTACATTTTTTGGACTTACATCTCGAATTTGACGAAAATGGTCATCTCAGTACTACAATTTACGACAAAAGGGACGATTTTAATTGCAAAATTATCACTAACTTGGAAAGTAATATTTAAGCTTCTCCCATTACGGAGTGTATGTTTCACAGCTGATTCATTACGCGAGAGCTAGCATAAATTATATAGACTTTCTAATTAGACATACTTATATCCGTGACCGCCTTATTAATCAAGGCTTCAAGAAATTCCGTCCTATACGATCATTAAAAAAGTTTTTTTTTCACTTGATATGATTTCCTTGAGGAACTCTTATTCAAGATTTTCTCCCCTTTCCCTTAAATATTGTTTTATCTGCACATCTTGTATAATTTCTCCGTTAAAAGCATGGCGGCATATACATTTTTTCGTTGAAACTTATAGGTCATATAATTAACTATTTCTTTACAATAATATATAATTGTCATGGATAAAAGGTTCATTTTTATTAAGATTAAAATGTCTTTCTATTTCTTTGTTAATTTATGTGAAAAACTTGCTAAAGATTACAAACTTTGGGCTCAGTGTCTATCTACCTGAAGTGTGAACACAGCATTAATATATTTCGCATGTATCGTTATGTGTTCCTGACTTCATGTATGTAGGGAATCATTCCAGCAGTTACATAGGAAGTTGTCCCTTAAAATGTCCAACGAGCTTTGATAAACGCTTATTTTACCGACGTTTCAAAGTGTGTGTGTAAATGTATTTTTCCTTTACACGATTTAACTAATATAGGGTAAGACTAAAACGTTTAAGACAAAATCTTACCATAAGTCAACTGTAGCCTAATAATATCATTGTCAACATCTATCTCGCGGTCAAAGGTTGTAAACATGTAAAACGGGTGTCCTCGTCGCAAAATGGTAACGTCATCTCGTTCGAATTTATCGGTGTTGTGTTTCAATTCATTATAATATCGTACTGTGTTGATAGTCTTCACCACCAAAGTTTTATCGGCTGAAATGAAATAATTTCCGACACTATTACTAAAAACACTATGAAATGATTACAAGGTGAAACCCGATCACACGCTTCATGTAGAAAGCAATGTTTCCCTTCAAAATCAAAGTTTATTTGAACGATATATTGTTTTGTCAGAATGTTTTACGAAAGGATATGGAGTAAATGAACATGAGACCATAACACATATGTTAACTCCAATTGCAATAATTTTAATAAGCTGTATGTCCATTTCGGAAATTAATTCTGTTTACCCTTCTTTTCGCAGAGATATGACCCTTTTGACTTAAAAATAAGTGTAATTTAGTCTTATTTGTTAAATCAACAAAATAAAGGGATATGGAGTAAATGTACAAGTGACAAATCCCTATCCATACATGTTAAGATTAAGCTAATGAAACAACACTTCCATAATACGGAACAAGAAAACAGCCAAACAGAAACGAGAAAGACAAGCTTAGGACAACTCACTCCTAGCATCTTTAGTTATGTACTTGCCAAGTTTTCTTACAATCAGTGCAACTCGATGAGTTCCCTGTGATCGTGGTATATGCTGTGTTGTCTACTGGTCCCTTTGTCGGGCAACGGATGGCAGTGTTACTTTGTAAAAGTACTTTGCTCGATATGTTATGTTTGTCGACGATCCCGCATTCATGACTTAAGCGTTCTTCAACAATAAGCAAGTGAATTTCACTCGCACCGGAACTTACCATGGGGTAGGAGTGTTTGCTCTTTGTTAAAGGCCACATGGTGACTTCAAGAAACTATGAAAGAACAACTATGAAAGCGTTGTTTAATTTTTTTACCATGTATTTATAGGGATTTTGTCCCATGTACAATTTCTACATATGCCCCTCTTTGTTCATTATGCATCAAATAAAAGTGACAACAAAAGTCCGAATCGATCAAAGGAAGAGACCAGTAAGGAAAATCCGTATAACATTCGACTGAATCAGGGAATCACAATCCGACACAGAACATTTTTAGCAAGCCGTCATATTCCCGACTTGGAAAGGGCATTTTATAAATAAAATGGTGGGTTAAACCAGGTTTAATGGTGCACCAACCTCCTGTTTATATGACGACTAACTATAGCTTCTGTGTGCCCAGATTGTGTTTAATGTCAAAGCCATAATATTGTCAGGGGGCACCACACTATTTCAATACGCCAATGTTTGACAGACCTCGAAAAAAGTACTATAAAAAATAGTGCCTTTTAATTTGTAGTGACTCCAGCCAATTGATACATGTTATAATCAGCAAGATCATAGAATATTTCTAGGTGAATGACGGAGAGCAAAGAACAGTTGAAAAAACATGATTAAGTTGCGTAACAAGCTAGAACAGATCGAATAAAATACGACCAAATACCGAAAATTCTCTGTTGCGACTATGTGCAAAATTAACCGAAACGTTTCAATTCAATTTAAATTTTCTTATTTGACATACAACATATGGTTTAAATGTATTTATTTTATCGTGTTTGGTGATCTGTTAACGGAATAACAAGTTGAGTCCCGCACCTGGGAAAATTCATTTCTATATTATGTGAATTTTTGAAATCCCGGAATTTAACATACGAGTCAATGGAAGGCCGAATTAGTGGTGTGCCTCCAGTAGAATTTTTCTCACATAGATAAAATGTTTTTGTCGTTCGATGTACAAGCCTTGTTTCATACAGGTAAAATGTTTTTGTCGCTCGGTGCACAAATCACACTAAAGTGGCAAAAAGAGAAACATCAAGGAAGAAGCCAAAACTTAAACAAAACCGTCTTCAATAAAATTAGAAATAGGAATTGAATATTTATCAATCAAATCTGGATATCGTCCAATAAATTTCTTCAGAAAAACTATTAATCTGCATTTCTCGAAGCCCTGATTTAAAAGTTTACGAATTAAACATCTGTGTCGTTTCAAAAAATCTTGATCATGAGTGACTACATGCTCTAGCGTAACGAATTAATTGAGAAATATATACTCCATACGATGGGGGAAGACGGAATATTACTGTCGATGTGTGGAAAGTTTACAATATCAAAACTGAAATCGTCTCTTTTGTCCTAAATTCGTGTGCTGAGGTTGCCACTGTCGTCAAACTCCAAAAGTAAATCTAAAAACGAAACAGAATGGTCAGTGTCTGTAGTCTCCTTTATTTCAAGTTCTGGGGGATATATTAATGGAATATAGTCGGCAAACAAGACATCATCAATATATCTGTATGAGTAATTAAAGGATCTAGCCTCTTTAATTTTTTTTTTGTTTGACCAAATTTTGCAGAAATTCTGTTTCGTAAGTAAACAAAAACAACAAAGATATATTGCATCAAAAGATTCTTTAGATGATTGATTCATACCTATCTATAATTGAAGCTAGATCGGTAGACATTTTTGATTTTGAAATGCATATGCAAATATATGTAATGCATCAATAAATATCAGTGATACGAAAAGCAAGGATCAACCTTAACCATATTTTACGTGTACTTTCCTACTGTGATATGATAGCTCAATAATTAAACAGTTTTGAAGAAGATATTTGAAAAAGGGAGATAATTTGATTAAATATTTTACATACATGTATTAAGTATTATAATAAAAATTCATATTTCTTTATATGATATGAAAAACAAAGTCGGTGACCCTCTTCTTATTTATACGCTTTGAAAGTTTGTTCAAATGGCTAACATTTGAGTAAATAGAAAGAAATCTATGAAATAGTAAAAAGATAACTAAAAACATATATTCCCATATAAATATCCATCAGGAATATTTGATTACTTTTTACTTTGATATCAGGTGTTTTAAAAAAAAGCACAATGACCCCCCCCCCCCTTCCACTTTTTCCTTTTAGAAGTTCTTATAACGAGACTTTCTTGAGAAAAAAAACTCTATGGAAAAACTTGGAGTACCCATCCATCTGAACTATCTTGTTTGTTTATGACTCAAAGATTATAGTCAACAGTTGTCGCAAGCCAGTTGCAATGGTGCTATGCATACAAATTATGTATTTCCATTTTGTGTGTGTGTGGGGGGGGGCATATCATTTTGTCCTTGTGGTCTGTAGTCAGTCCTTCATCCGTCTCAAAATATTGTGATCAACACTTTTCTCACATCTCCTATCCGATTGCATCCTAAGTTCACTGAAATGATGGCCAGAATTACTTGTTGTGCATATTGTGTTGTCAGAATTCTCAATCCCTTTTCACAGAGTTATGGACCTTTTCCACCTTAGATTAGTCAAATTGGGCTTGTCAGCATCACTTCTCTCACATCTTTTAGTTGACTGATACCATACAGTTCAATTTTAGTGGACTGTTGACATAAATGGGTTATTGTGCATATTGTGCTGTCAGAGAGTTCAAACTTTTTTCACACAGAAATAACCCTTTTGACTGAAAAGTAGGTACATTTAATTTAAGGGCACAAGTACTATTACATATTTGATCCTTTGACAACAGAAATATTGATCAAAATGCTTAGTCGTGCATATTTTCTTTTATTTCTCGGCCGGTTTCG
Source organism: Modiolus philippinarum (assembly GCA_002080025.1). Lineage (NCBI taxonomy): Eukaryota > Metazoa > Mollusca > Bivalvia > Mytilida > Modiolidae > Modiolus > Modiolus philippinarum. Next base: position 13,419 of record MJUU01018550.1, on the reverse strand, counting down.
TATTGGTTTATTGTAGTAAATATGATTTAAAATTGTTTGGTTTATGGGCGCCACTTCCCTGCATCTTTGGCCAAACATCAACCAAATTGCACAGGACTGTATACCATAATGCTAAGTATTGCATATTGTTGTTTTTAGGGGCTTTTCAGGCAAGGTATTTTATATTTTAAAATCATACTTTTTAAATTAGATGTAATGAATCATTCCTATTCATGAAAATAAATAAATAAAACAAAAGAAACTTCCATGGATGGTGAATGGTTTGCTGCTCTTAAGAAATGCGTCGGCTTATACTAATTTACATTTTTTTATTCAAAGTGTTTTCATATGCAGTTAGACACATTCTTCTGGTTAAAGAACAATCATTTCAGCTTCAAATCACACACGAGCTCTTATCTGTAAAACTCCTCATTCAGTTTTGTTTTGCTTTGCACAGAAGAAATGCAGTATCAAAGAAAAAGGAAACATAATTAAAGTTATAAAATAAAAAAAAATACGTAAACTATTTATATAATACAATGAGTATTTACATTTCCTCTCTTCCAAGATTTCATTTAATCTTCTTGTTTCTTCATCTGATGTGTTCACTCTTCCTGCTGGTGTTTCTGCAAGTCTGGAGGAACTATTTTCACTATGTGATAAAAAATACAATGACAATGAAAAGTTTACAAGTAGGTGGTCAATTTGCTTTATGGAACAACTCATATTGGATGTTTTATGATGTTTTCAGTTATTATTTTCAAAATGTTTTGGAGAATGCAAAAATTTTTCATTATTCTATGAGCTTATGAACTCGATTGGAACCACTTATTTACAGTAACTTCGGTATTTTGTTATTTATTACCACTGGGCCGATGCCTCTGCTGATGGACTGTTAGTCCCCGAGGGTATTTACCAACCCAGTTGTCAGTACTTCGGTGCTGACCCGAAGACCGATTTTATTGAACCTTGCAATACATGTATCTAAATTTGACAAAATTTTGTTTAAAACTAAGGAGCATCTCCCTCATGCACAGCTCTGTCCTTAGCTGAACTTTGGCTTCCAATTTAGATCCTTTTGGTTATTTGTTCTCTATCAGCTTTTACACATTTTTGGTTAATGGACTTCCAAATGTTTTGGTTTTATCTACACTGATGAGACATAAGTTGTCGAAATGCGCATATGCAGAAAGTGAATTTACAGTAACTTCGGTATTTTGTTATTTATTAGGCTTTTTAAAATCAATTTGAAATGTGTTTACAGTTCATCAGTACTTTTGTTTAGATCTTGTTGGGTTTTTTTTTTTTCTTCAAATTTTGGAACTGAATGTCTCTTTTGATAATAACTTAAGGTAGATAGACAATGTTGCACTGCGCAGTTCAATCGCGCCTTTAAAAATAAGGAGTACAATACGGGTTATGTTTGATTTTCGGGACAGAACAATAATTTGACGGCTTTTCCTTCGTGACGAAATAATTGACTGACAGATTTTAACGTCAAATTTCATCCACTTTGTTGCGAATTAACTCCCTTTTCCCGTAAATATTGTTTAATCCGGACATCGCCCATAACGGTATGGTTACATATTGTGACCGCGTCTGAGAAAATGCAACCCGATGCGGCAATAACGTTATCGAGAAACGCTTATTTAACATAAAGTGCAATATTTTATTGCCTTACTTGTGATATATATTTGCGAGAAAAGGCTGACATTTATACTTTAATATGTGGACTTTCTAAAATGAAACATTAATTCATTTGGCGGTTAATAGATTTTTTTTAAACAATTTTTTTTCTGCGCTAAGTTGAGATACATTCCTGTTATTCCTTTTTTTCCAATTTAATTTTTATGTGTGTATGTTTTTCATTCCACTGAGAACCACAGGAACCACTTTCGGTTTGGAATCATACGAAAGATCGTGAAAATATGATGCATCCACACGTACATATAATACGTATCGAAAACGTTTGCGATGTGCATTTGATGCGTATTTGGTGTAAACGCAATGTTACATGGATACATTTTGAGTAAAAAAATCATGCAACTTTAGATTATCAACATGAGAAACAACAGAAAATGCATACGTCACCAACAACGAATACGTTTTCTCAGTCATTCTCAAAATTACATGTATGTCCCACTTCAACAGCAGAAATGTGAAAAAATATAATTTTAAAGAAACATAAAATAATAATTTTTCCGGGAAGTATGTGCATTTTGGAATCTATCTTTAAAATTTCCTCCACATAACTCTTGAAATTCTTTTTATACAGCATTGTTAGAAGAACCGCTAAACTCTACGGTAACGGTTGTTAAACAGACTACAAATAATACAATGAAGTGAACCCTGAAAATATCATAAGAAAATGTGATGCTATTTTTGAATACAATAGAAAAAAGAAGGGAAACGGGGAATGTGTCAAAGAGACAACGACCCAAAGGGGAGTAATAACAACTCAAAGCCACCATAAGATCTTCAATGAACGGTGAGAAAACCCCACCTCCAACGGCAGGTCGGAGTCGAGTAATCAAGTTCAGCGAAATAAACATCATCCTAGACTCCTATAGACATAAAGTAAACTAACTAGAAAAAAGACAAGACACACAGAGGCTTAATAAGCATATATGGCAAACAAAAAATCTATTTACATTGTCTAATGATTTTTTTTTGTGCAAAAATCATAATAAAAAATGTCTAAAAATACATCAATATTTTATGATCTTTAATGCATTTATTTTAACAATAATTCGATGTGGACACTATGTTTCCTGATTGCTTCAATCGTTAAATGACTTCAAATCTCGAAAATATTGTAAACTTTCAACCCCAACATGTTTGTATTATAATGGAAATTTGAAATAGACCGAAATCTCAATATATCGGGTGTTAATCATTGCAATTGGAAAAGCCTCTAAAGGAATTAAATCTCCTTAAGTAACCATATATGAATGGAAGACTTTCTCTCAGATTACAATCACCTGGTTTTGAAAAATGTTTCACCATTGACTCTTTGGCAATCCTGCTTCTGTGAACGTTTCCCCTTCGACTGAAGATATTGCTACATGATCAAATTCGTCATACGCATTTATGTCATTATGTGTCTCTGGCTAAATCGACCGCTTAAGATACAGAAGACAGAAAATGAGTATCAATTCATTGATTGTTTTTTTTTCTATTTTACGACGGAACCAATGCTCCTGAAACGTTGGTAACGGATGTTAATTTCATCAAACGTCGACCATCTTCTGTAACCGAGTTTCAATGTTATGACAGCGGGCTTTGCTTCTGTTATTTTAGATATTCTTTCAATATTCCTTTATATTTGGCGATTGTTCATGTATATTGTCCAGACTTTACTAATCGATCAAATTGATAATCGATCCCTTATCAATAAAAATCAAACGGTAATCAATTGATTAGTTTAACTAATCGAACATTTATCGATCAAACTCTCTGAGGAGTTTGACCGATGATTTTGATTAGAAATTTGTGATCGATTTTTGATTGATTAATGATCAGTTGTTCAATAACACCGCATTGACGTAAGCCATCTGAATTGTTTTATCATATTTTGACTAACCAATCATACTAAACACTGTCTGAAGATACAGGAAAATTTCATTGATCACATGAGGTGTGTACATACTCAATAATGAGTAAAGGAAGTCAATTATATGCCCACATTGTTAATATTAAAACACAGCCCGTACAAATTTACAGAATTAAGCTGATCAATATATAACTTTGACATAATAGGAATTCAACAATTAAACAATTTTATCCCTCAAAATTGCTAAAACGCGACCGAAAGAAGCAACGCAGAATGTCCATATATAAAAAGGTGTTATTCAAATGACGAAGAGTATACAAGAAGAGCAACAATAAAAGCGTTGTTCCTTTGCTTGTTTTACCATGTATTTGTAGAGAATTTGTCTCATGTGCATTTACTCCATATCCTTTCTTTCATCATGTTTACTTGAAAAATTAAAAACACTTAAAAGTAGTATATGGGCACAGTTCGGTTAGTATTTGACGTGGTGGAGCGTGGTGGAGCCGGAAGTGACGTCACCGGAAGTGACGTAGACCGGAAGTCACGTGGCGGAAATCACGTGACCGGAAGCGGAAGTCACGTGACCGGAACACGAAGTGTTTTTCTGCGGATGCGCAACCGGAAGTGGTTATTTATCTACTGTAAGTAGCCATGTTGACCGGGAATGACGTGTTGGAACAACACGTGACCCCGCAGGGGTCATGTATGACCTTACTACAATGTACATGCGCGACCGGAAGTGGGCGAAGCTCCAGTTGTTAAGCGGAAGTGGATGTGTATCTACTGTAAGTAGCCATATTAACCGGAAATGATGTGTTGAAACAACACTTGATCCTGCAAGGGTCTCGTATTACCTTACTACAGTGTACATGCGCGACCGGAAGTGGGCGTAGCCCCAGGTATAGACCGGAAGTCGGGTATGTNCCTTCATCAAAGTTTTTGAATACCAAATATTGGCTAAAGTTCTTTTGTCATCTCTAACGTTCACAAATACAAAAGCTACATAACTTCGTAATAAAATCTCTAAAAATCCAACATTAACTCCTCTATTTGTAACATGAAGATCAAAGATTACGTAATGTCCAGTCTCCTCGTCACTAGATTTCCATAATTGATAATATAGTAGATCTATACAGCTAATTAAATCTTAGTCCTAATATCTGAATCACATCGTCATCACAAACATATAAATGGAGCTCATAAACTGTACACATTCAATTATTAAATAAACTCGACAAAATAAAACTTTGCACTCGAAATACACGTCTTGCCAGCTTGTGTGACTTTTAGTCATGTGATTACACGTGCATCTTGGGATATAATTAATATTCATGAGATCTGAATGAAAACTCAGTCCCTCGCATAAAAAGAGTTATTTTTCAAATAACTCGGTATTTTTCTTTCATTTTCTCCATAATCCCACCCTTTTCTATTGTTGTTATACCTTTTCAGCCCCTTTTTGAATGTTGTTCTCTGTAATTTCGTCCTTTTTCATCCAATTTCTAGACTAATATTTAGACGTTGTCATTCAGCAATTGTCATTATATTTCTGTAGGTGTCTTCTATCACGTCCGCATTCGCCATGGGACATAACTCTTGGGAGTTCCCGCGTTTTTTTATTTGTGGGTGTCTTCTAACATGGCCGCGTTCGTCAAAGGGACATTACTCTTGCTACTTATTTCCCGCGCTTTTTTATCTGTTGTAATAGCATTTCACCTTTTTTCAGTATTGTTCTTTGTAATTTCTCCCTTCTCATCTTATGTAACCTTTTGTATGTGTTATTTTATTATTTTCCACCTTATTTCATTATTATCTTTCCTTTTCATCCAATCCTTAGAGGTATTTCCCTTTTTCCCGCCAAATTCCTATAGTGTCGTCTGTTATTGCCATTTTGTTTCCTATTATATTACATAATTATCTCCATTTTTCATTCAATTCTTAAAGTGGTTTCCTTTTCCCTACCAAATTTCTATAATAATGTCGTCTGCTATTGGTTTTTTATTATTGTTTCCTATTTTATTTCATAATTATTTTCCCTTTTCATCCAATTCTTAGAGTTATTTCCCCTTACCTGCCTAATATCTATACTGTCGCCTGATATTTTTAGATTTCCCGTCAATTTTCATCCAATCCTTGGAGGTATTTCCCCTTTGTCGCCATAATTCTAAAGTGTCGTCTGCTATTTTTAGCTTTCCCGCCATTTTTCATCTAATTCGTAGAATTTTCCCCTTTTTCCACATTATTTCATAACCAACTTCCTTTATCTAACAACTAGCCCTAACCTAAATTGCTATGACAACTCTGTATTCATTTATTTTCATATTTGAATGTTATTCTGTTATTTATTTCTAACTATTACAGTTATTTTTCTTTTTTTTCTATTTTTGAATGTCATACTATTTTTTTTCATTCAAAATATCGATTACCTTACCCTAACTTTGCTAAGTTTCACCCTTAACCTGACTTCAAACCCTAAATGATAACCTTAGACCCTATCACTTACATTACACCATAACTCTTACCTTAACCTTACAAAAACCTAACCCTATTACTAGTATCTTAACCCTAACCTTTAAGTTATTCACACTGACACCAACACTTAGCCCTTAACCTAGAGATAAGCACTATCATAATAATCTAGCCGTTACCTAATACTAACACAACGTCGAATCCTAAACTATTCTTACAACCTCGAACTTAACCCTTTTACTAACTTTTTAACCCTAATCTTTAAGCTAAAAACCCATTTACTAACAGTGAGCCCTTAACTTAAACACGAGCTCTAACATTATATTCTAACCATAACCTAATAATTTCACAACCTCTAATCCTAAACTTGACCCTAACCTCATTTCAACCCTAACATAACCCTTACCACAATTTAATCTTAAGCTTTCCCCATCACTAACATTTAACCTTACCTTAATCACCTTTACCTGGAATTTGAGCTCTAAGCCCTTATCCTAACCCAACAATAATTCCGAATCACCCTGTTTTACTAACCCTAATCATAATACATAACGATATCTAACATTACTAACCAATACTTAATCTATCCCTAAACCCTAACCTAAGTATTAACAATAATTTTATACTAACACAACCTCACCTCTAACCCTTGAACTATTCCTAAGCTATAACCATAACCTTAACCCTAACCTCATTTTAACATTAACTGTACCCTCACTAACCCTTACTTACTCTAAATCTTAACCTAACACTAATTAAACTTTAACCCTAATACTAGCACAATCTCCAACACTTATATATATCTAAGCCCTAAACCAATTTTGCCCCTTACTTAACCTTGATCCTAGCCCTTATTCCGACCCCTACCTTTATCTTACTAACCCAATTCATAGACATAACCCTGAATCTTAAATCCAACCGTAATGATGCATGATATTTTAAACATAACTTTATGATGTATAATTCTAACAGAAACGATCCTAAACCTAAAAACCTTATAATGAATGATACCCCTGCCTAACCTTAACCAAAATGATGAATATAATCCAATCATTAAGCCTAAAGATATATGTGATTCTAATCCAAGTGATCTAAATCATACTTAGCCATTAAACTGATTGTGTAACCAAAGCCCTTAATTTTATAACGAATCAATCTCAACTAATCCGAACCCAACTCTAACCTTAAGCCAAGCCTTCTCACCTTTCCCTAACTTTTACCCTAATTCAACCAACTCCTCAACCAACCATACATAAACCCAACTTTAACAATACCAATATACTAACGCTACAACTTCAACCCTACCCTTACTATTATCTTAACCCTAACCCTAGCTATATTCTAACCCTAACCCTATCTGAAATCTAACCCTAATAACTCTAACCTATCTGTTATCTAACCCTAACATACACTAAGCCAGCCCTAACCCTATCTATTATTCAACTATTATCCTTACTAATCCTAACTCTAACCCTTACCCTAGCACTAACACTAACTCTAACCCTAACCATAATTTGACATAACCCTAATCATAGTAGTAGTAATTTGTATTCTGTCTCCAACATAACAGAAATGCATGGTGCTTTTCAGAACAAATATTAATGAATTTATCTAATGTTGGAGACAGAATACAAATTACTACTACTATGATTAGGGTTATGTCAAATTATGGTTAGGGTTAGAGTTAGTGTTAGTGCTAGGGTAAGGGTTAGAGTTAGGGTTAGTAAGGATAATAGTTGAATAATAGATAGGGTTAGGGCTGGCTTAGAGTATGTTAGGGTTAGATAACAGATAGGTTAGAGTTATTAGGGTTAGGGTTAGAATATAGCTAGGGTTAGGGTTAAGATAAGAGTATGGTTAGGGTTAGGATTAGAGTGGATAAGGGTTAGGGTTAGAGTTAGATTAAAGATAGGATTAGGGTTATATTATGGTTAGTGTTAGGGTTAGAGTTAGCTTATAGAAAGGTTAGGTTATATTGTGGTAAGAATTAGAGCTAGGTTTAGATTATGGTAAGGGTTAGAATTAGAGTTAAATGATAGATAGGGTTACAACTAAATTATGGCAAGGGTTAGAGTTGAATTATAATAAGGTTAGGGTTACAGTTAAATTACAGATAGGGTTAGGGTTAAATTATGGTAAGGTTAGGGTAAGAGTTAGATAATAGATTGGATTGTGGCTATATCATGGTTAGGGTTAGACTTAGGTTAAGATTATGGCAAGGGTTAGGGTTAGATTGTGTAAGGGTTATTGTTTAATTATAGGTAGGGTTTAAATTATGGTTAGTGTAAGGGTTAGAATTAGATTATAGATAGGCTTAGGGTTATATTATGGTTAGAGTTGGGTTTAGATTATGGCAAGTGTTAGGGTTAAGTTATGGTAAGATTAGGGTTAGAGTTTAATTAAAGAGTGGCTTAGGGTTATATTGTGGTTAGAGTTAAAGTTTAGATTGTTGAACGGGTTACGGTTAAATTATGGTGAGGTTGTGGTTACAGTTAAATTATAGATAATTATACATAGGATTAGGGTTAGATTGGGTAAGGTTTATAGTTAGATTACAGAAAGGTTAAGGTTAGAATATAGATAGTATTAGGGTTAGAGTTAGCTTATAGATATGATTTGGGTTATATTATGGTTAGAGTTAGATTATGGTAAGGGTTAGGGTGAAATTATGAATAAGATTAGAGTTCTATTATTGTTAGTGTTAGAATTAGGTTTAGATTATAGTAAGGGTTAGGGTTAGATTGGGTAAGGGTTATATTTAAATTATTGATAGAGATAGTGTTAAATTATGAATAATGTTAAGTTAGAGTTACCAATGCTATAAAAAGTCAGATAAAAGTTCAAAATAGTTATATGGGGGTCTCATTCACTTCGTCATGGACGGTCTGGAAGTGTACAAGCGGATCGTGCTTGCCATGTATGAAGATGGGGTCATCAATCCTGGACGATTATATGTATTATATGTGTTCACTCAAACCTATTGTGCTGAATACAAAGATCAAGCAACAGAGATATGGGCAGCTCATCATCAGTTTATGGAAGAATTAGGAAAAGTGGATTGAAAGTGTACAGAATCAAATTGCAGCGATTTCAACAGATCAGAAATCGCCATTTACAAAAGATTGACCAGTCAAACGCAGGAAAATTAACCAATCCGAAGCCGTCTTATAAATATTAACTGACGAATTACAGCTATGGAGACAATAGACATAGAATATAAAAGGTGTACAAGAACAGACTGAAGCCAATAAAGACAGGATAGGTGTGAATATTGTTGACGGAGATTTATTGAATGCAGAAAATGTAGATGTTATTGTTCCTCAAGTGAATTGTTTTTGCATCAAGGCGCATGGATTATCACGACAGACAGCTGAAAAATTTCCATGGGGTGATATATGTTCTACAGGTAGAGGAGAATGGACAATCAAAGAAGACAGGGGAATTCCAGGAACGATAAAAGTATTGAGGTCACCTACGCCCATGCATCCAGATGTTGTATGCTTTTTAAGTCAATGGGAATATGGAACTGTGGACAAAGCTTGTCGGTATATCCTAACGTATGAAGATACCAACGAAAATAGACACCGTTGGTTTCGAAGTTGTTTGCAGTACTAAAAATTATTGAAGTATGTTCAGTATCAACCGGTATCAAGTTTAGATCAAATGTTTGAAGATGCAAAGCAGAGACTTGGAAAGATTATAGCTGTGTTTGAAGACAAAGATCCAGAACTGAAACGGATGAAGGTAGCTACAGAACCCATATAAGTGGATATGAAGACAGACATTTAAGTGACGAAAGAACCAGCACTGAAGACAGAAAACTTAAATTGACATTAATGTAAAGACAGAAAATTAGAATGTAACTGTTATTTTGTTTAAATGAAATTAAAAATGAAAACGTATTGTCAGGGTTTGTTATTATTATGCCCCAAAAGAATAAAGTGATAAACCACCGACCCCCACAGACTATTATCCCGCCACCACCACCACCATAGACTATTATTTCATCACCACCACCACCACAGACTAGTATCCATCCACCACCACCACAACCATCACCACCACAACCCAGATACTTTAAATTCACCACCACTACCACCCAGGTATAGCCTACCACCACCACCACCACCCAGGCATAGCCTACCACCACCACCACCACCGCCGCCGCCGCCGCCACCACAATAGCCTATCAATCCACCAGCAGCAGCAGCAGCAGCAGCAGCAGACATATCCAAGTGTGGACGAGAAGCAGCAGCAGCAGCAATATAATGATAATGTTAGAAAAAAGTTTGAAAGCTAAAGGTTAGGTAATCATTTTAAGTTATAACGTTAGCATCGTATAGATCATTTGGATCATTTTATCACTGGGTTTAGTATACATCATTAAGGTAAGGGTTATAATTTGGGTGAAGGTTTACATATTTCATTTCAGTTCAGAACTGCACAGTGACACATACATCAGTTCATTAAATATATCAGTTGGGCTAGGGTTGGGTTAAATATATGAAAGAGGTATTGTTGAAGATTACATTAAAGTTAGGGTTCGTTAAGGTCATAGCTTAGGATTATGGTTAGAGTACCAAAGTGTAGGACTTAGGGTTGAGGCTATGGTTAATGTAAGGTTTAGGAATACATACATTCCAAGTCGGGAATATGACGGCTTGCCAAAAATGTTCTGTGTCGGATTGTGTTCCCCTGATTCAGTCGAATGTTATACGGATTTTCCTTACTGGTCTCTTCCTTTGATCGATTCTGACTTTTGTTATCACTTTCATTTGTGTAAGATGAAATACACTATTTAAGGTATGGTTAGGAAACTTCATATCAATAAGGCTATGTTTGGAATTATATTATCAGTATATTTTAGGGTAGTAAGGGTAGGGTTGAAGTTGTAGCGTTAGTATATTGATATTGTTAAAGTTGGGTTTATGTATGCTTGGTTGAGGAGTTGGTTGAATTAGGGTAAAAGTTAGGGAAAGATGAGAAGGCTTGGCTTAAGGTTAGAGTTGGGTTTGGATTAGTTGAGATTGATTCGTTATAAAATTAAGGGCTTTGGTTACACAATCAGTTTAATGGCTAAGTATGATTTAGATCACTTGGATTAGAATCACTATATCTTTAGGCTTAATGATTGGATTATATTCATCATTTGGGTTAAGGTTAGGCAGGGGTAACATTCATTATAAGGTTTTTAGGTTTAGGATCGTTCCTGTTAGAATTATACATCATAACGTTATGTTTAAAATATCATGCATCATTACGGTTGGATTTAAGATTCAGGGTTATGTCTATGAATTGGGTTAGTAAGATAAAGGTAGGGGGTCGGAATAAGGGCTAGGATCAAGGTTAAGTAAGGGGCAAAATTGGTTTAGGGCTTATTATTATTTTTGTAATTTTCGAAATGTAATCCAGACCACCTGTTTTAAGTGCCCACATCTCACCATTTTATAACGCCAAGTTTTCTTACATTCGACTTAATGAGTGCCCTGTGTTTGTCTATATGTTGTAGTTGTCCACTAGCTTAAGACACTAGTGCTTTTGTCGGGCAAAGGATGACAGTGATTGTAAGAGCACTTTGCCAGTTTAATTGATGTTTGTTGACAATCCCGCACCCATGACCAAGAAAGACATGGATGTAGCGTTGCTCGACAAATAGCAAAGAATTCCGCTTAAACCGGTGCTAGGGGCCGTCTTGAACTTACTATGAGATATGAGCAAAGCTCATTGTTGAAGGCCTCATGGTAACTTCAATATGAAGAACAACAATAAAAGCGTTGTTCCTTTGCTTGTTTTTACCATGTATTTGTAGAGACTTTGTCTTATGTGCATTTACTTCATATCCTTTTATTCACCATTTAGATATATATAAGTGTTGGAGATTGTGCTAGTATTAGGGTTAAAGTTTAATTAGTGTTAGGTTAAGATTTTGAGTAAGTAAGGGTTAGTGAGGGTAGAGTTAATGTTGAAATGAGGTTAGGGTTAAGGTTATGGTTATAGCTTAGGAATAGTTCAAGGGTTAGAGGTGAGGTTGTGTTAGTATAAAATATTGTTAATACTTAGGTTAGGGTTTAGGGATAGATTAAGTATTGGTTAGTAATGTTAGATATCGTTATGTATTATGATTAGGGTTAGTAAAACAGGATGATTCGGAATTATTGTTGGGTTAGGATAAGGGCTTAGAGCTCAAATTCCAGGTAAAGGTGATTAAGGTAAGGTTAAATGTTAGTGATGGGGACAGCTTATGATTAAATTGTGGTAAGGGTTATGTTAGGGTTAAGGTTGGTTTAGTGCTAGTATAAGGTAACGGTTAGGACTTATGGTTAAAGTTACGTTAGTGTTATGTTGAGAATTAGAGTAAGCAAGGGTTAGTAAGAATAAGTAAGAGTTAGTGTTAGGATTATGTTAAGATTAAAAGAATAGGCTTAAAATTGGTTTACTACTTAGAAATAGGCTGTGTTAAGGTTATGTTGAGCTTGACATAGGGTTAGGGTAAGGCTAGGCTTAACATTGGTTTACAATTTAGGAATATATTGTGTTATTATTAGGTTAGTTAGATTTAGGGTTAGGGTTTAGAATTAGAGTGTATATTGGTAGAACTTGGTTTGGTAAGGACTAGGGGTTCGATTTAAGTAAGTATTAGGTTTTGGGTTAGAGTAAGAAAGGGTCAGTAAGGGTTATGTTAGGGTTGAAATGAGGTTAGGGTCAAGTTTAGGATTAGAGGTTGTGTAATTATTAGGTTATGGTTAGAATATAATGTTACAGCTCGTGTTTAAGTTAAGGGCTCACTGTTAGTAAATGGGTGATTAGCTTTAAGATTAGGGTTAAAAAGTTAGTAAAAGGGTTAAGTTCGAGGTTGTAAGAATAGTTTAGGATTAGACGTTGTGTTAGTATTAGGTAACGACTAGATTATTATGATAGTGCTTATGTCTAGGTTAAGGGCTAAGTGTTGGTGTCAGTGTGAATAACTTAAAGGTTAGGGTTAAGATACTAGTAATAGGGTTAGGTTT
>MJUU01018545.1:2430-21344 GCA_002080025.1 Modiolus philippinarum | reverse complement strand
CCCCCCCCCCCCCCCCGCTGGATCCACCGATGCAAAGTAAGTGAGAACCAAACCGTCAGTCTTATACGAATAATTCAAGACAATGGCAACATCGGAAAACAAAGAATCAGAATAACATGATTACGACACATTAAAGAAAAATGAAGACACACACATACATAGTTGTACAACACGGATCCAAAAAAACATGGATGAGATCAGGCGCCCGGTATAGTAAGAATCTCCTGCTTCTTTAAAGACACCCGTCGTGTTGAACATGTCAAATCCGGTAGAGAAAACAACAATAAAGCTTTCAAAGGGAGAGATGTGTTGTCATCAGGGAAACAGATATCCCATAGCGGTCCACAAGATGTCGACTGTAAATCTTCTGGAGTGATGACTTCAAATTCCTGGCCCTAAAAAGGATTATGACAATGCAAACATTAATGATTAGACACAAACACGTTTTACAAATTGAAATTATTGCAATTTGTTGAAGCTTCTGTGGTCATTTCTCCATGATTCATCAATTTTATTAGATATAAATGTGAAATAGTATAAATGTAACCCTGCCATTACCTGTCATGTGTCAAAAGTAGTAGTGTGGTTTGTTAGGCACTGTCCAGTAGACAACAGTGGTCCATGCACATGATGACAAAATTAAATATGAATTGTACCCGATAATGCAAGAAATTGTGGCAACATCGCAATTGTTAAACAATAAGGTTTTTGATATTATGTTTGCATTACTTAATATTATTAGCATATACAATCTACTATTGTCCGACATTAAAGAGAACATGATATAAATACTAAAATACTGAAATTACTTGAAATTTACATTCTGCATATGGCCATTTCGACAACTTATGTCTCATCAGTGCAGATAAAATCAAATAATTGGAAATCCAGAAATCGAATGGTGTATAAAAGCTGATAGAGAACAAATAATCAAAAGGATCTAAATCGAAAGCCAAAACCAGCCAAGGACAGAGCTTTGCATAAAGTTATCTTTCAAATTTGAAACACTTAAATAGAAAATTGGGGTAACAAGAAAATTACGGAACAGAATTGTTAAGAACCAAAGTCCAAAAGGCAAAAAGACAAAGCAGGTTGAAAACCACAGGAAAAATTGTCAACCGCAATGGTCCTGACTTGGTACAGGCATTTCTAAAGAAATTGTTTGTTAAACTGTTTTTATGGTGTACTAAACCTGATCTCTTCCATTGCGGTAGTGTCCGGTAGCAACTAAACAGCAATCGAAAGACCGTAGGAATGAATTTATCTTCAATATTATTTGAATTCTATTTAGTACAAAATCTTTCTTTTCTTGGAGTACCCAAAGTTAGTTTTACACAAACAATATGTTTTTATATACTTGCCAAGTGCCCATTTTCGCAAGGCACCCAATCCAGCCATGCACAACTTTTCTGCTGACAAAAATAAGGATGAGCTAAAATTATTTCATGTTTGATTTTACAGATTTCACTTTACAGGGAGCCAAAGCTTTTAGGGAAAATCAAAAAGCTTTTGAAGGAATGTCAAGTGGAGAGATTCGGTACCTGATTAGAATGGGAACTGAGTCAGAAACTGTCAGAAAATGTATTAAGCTCAATTTCTGTTTTTTAATGAAAAGAGAAAATCGACAACAATTAAAGTTTCTTTTGAATTTTCGATGAAATGATCAGAGCATAAATATATTTTGCTTCTTCAATCAGTTTCCAAAAGCTTAAGAAGGTAATTAATCAAGAACAAGGCCATGATATTTATTTGGCATTATAAAATGTCTTAGATTGAATTTACATGTTGTTTTCAATACAAAAATGTATAGGGAACTGACCTTTTAAATTTTCTTATTTGTACCAAAACAGAAACTCTCCCTTAATTATATTAAAATGTATTGGAAATCGGCCTACTTCTGAAGGTACTGCAACATTCCTTATATTATTGTGAACCCAAGTATGAATTTTCAAAATTTAAATGCAAATATTAACAAGGAAGACTAGAGAGATACATTGTCTCTATTGCATTTGAAAAAATATATTAAACATTCCTCATATTGGGAAAATAAAGTGTACTTTCTTTGTGTATAGATACAACTTGTGTTTCATGATGAAAAATGAATAAGGGTCCGGTAATTGAATATATTTGAATAACTAAAACATGAAAAATATTTTAGTGCATCCTAAATAAGTGATCGACAAGTCTGCTTATTTCATCTTTAAAGTAGACAATTAACTTACAAGTTCGGGGAAATATATTTCACCTATTGTATTCTGGATAGACGGACAAGGGATCTGGATAACTCTCTCAAACATCCCATCTTGCTTTCACTTATCTCCCAACCAACTCTCTCCCATCTCTTCCTTTCCTAGCCCATTATCTCCCACTTCCAATCCTGCTTTCGCCCACCTCCAATCCTTCTTTCTCCCGCCTCCAATCCTTCTTTCTCCCGCCTCCAATCCTTATATATCCCACCTACCAACCCACTATCGTCCAGTCTCCTACCTACTATTCTCCCTTTTCACATCTCTCCTTCATTCAACCATGCTTCAGCTACTCCTTCAAAAAAATAAAATATGTAAATTTGAAAAATGTGCCAAAATGAAAAAAAAAGTAAAATTCAGTATATTGACAAATGTGCCAAATGTAACCCTTTCTATATCAATATTTGATATCAACTTCTAATTATCGATCAATTACTTTCCATGATATTATGGATATTGATGTTGTTAAACTGCTCCATTTCCTATATTTTTGGTATTTACCCGACAGCTAATCAAGTATTCGGTGTACATGTAAATGAAAACCGAAATGCAAATTATACTGTGTATGGTGTAAGGTATATGGTGTATGGTATATGGTATATGGTGCGATGGTATATAGCTTATGGTGTGATGGTGCATGGTGTACGGTGTATGGTATAATGGTGCGATTGGTTATGTTTTACTGTACAAGCGCTGTATCTAACTTACTGAATATCTGTCTTGAACAGCTTATTCTTGAATTTTACAAGAAGTGCATCTTTGTGTATCCACAAATTGATCTGAAATGTTGTAGTCCAAAACCTTCAGCTGACTTTACTGCATACATGTGGGACAAACCGATGCGAAATAACCTTTTATTAGAAAATTACAAAGAAAAATATGTTTTTGATATATTTTTTGCAACTTAACAGCTTATTTGGTACATATCCGCGTGCATAACCAATTCATGTTTATAAAACGCCAGCCACGCTCTATCAAAATAGCAAACAGGTAAAGCTGTGAAACTATCTTGACTGCGATATTAATCAAGATATTATATATTTCGTGTGCGTGTTCGGTCTCCAATTTCGGAAGGGTTTGGAACTCGAACGGTTTATGCAGTTATCTCGCCTGGTAAAAGACTGCATTTTATCAACTTAATCTGAAACGGATGCAAGGCTAGTCGGATAACGATCGAACGGGAACCGACCAAAACGTGGATATACCGTTCATGGACCATTTTGAACATGTTCAAAATTTTCGCCGTACAGAACTGACATGACCTGTCATACATATATACCATGTAAAAGACGTCAAACGTATCTATAATACTAAATAAAGGGGCCGAATTCTATAAGACGCATCTCCATAGAAAATGAAATGGATAGCATTTGTTATATGAGTCATAGAAATGATGTTTTGTTCATTTAAAATTTGTCTTTAAAGCAATAATAATTTTTTTCTTAAAAATCGCCGATTTTTATGAAAACAACCTATTCCGAAATTCGCTTCTGTCCCAGAGCTTATAAGTTTTCAAGCATGCTCCAAACAGTATTCTGAAAGTACTAAAAAATTTTGTGATTAATAGGGCCAATTTGCAATATATCATCTTATATTATGGGAAATATTTTCAAAAATCTTTGTCGAAAAATACCAACAATTTTTTGCTTGCTTCATTGTTTACAAAGCATATGTAAATTTGTACATGTTTTTTATATAAACAACCTGCCCGTTGCGGTACAAGAGGTGGGGGGGGGGGGGGGGGTTCCAGGTGTTGGAACCCCCGGATTTTTCTTGAAATGAAACTTTCCTTCGTGCAAATTTAGGAAAACTACAAAAAAAATCGGTAAAAAATGACCTCGACCCCCCCCCCTTTTTCTGGAAGAGGATATCATTTCACGACCGGGCATCTCTTTCTTAAAAATACTGATATTTTGCTGGCTTGCTTCATTGTTTACAAACCTATTCATTACATTATTGTAAATTTGCGCATGTTTCTTATATAAACAAACTGCCCATTGGCGGATCCAGAGGTGTGTAAGTGGGGGATTCCAGGAGTTGGAATCCTCCTGTATTGTCTGGAAATTGGAAAAAAAAAATAAAATTTCGTGCAAAATTTAGGCAAAACTGCCCTTTTTCTGGAACCTCATTGGAACTGCTTTTTTCTGAGGCTGGATCCACGTATGCTCCCGACCCCAGCCCTGGTGCATTATCAACTGCATTTGATGATCAATAATAAAATGGAATAAATAAAACTTGAAAAAAAAATATCAAGGATTTGATTGAAATCCTATTACCACATGTTATAGTACCAAAAAAAAAACAAAGCTATAACAGACATAAAATAAGGCCAAAACCAAAAAAAAGTTATTTGGTATGCAACATCATGGTGAATGTGGAAGGCAGGGAAATATTTTTGTAACATTTTCTCAGCAGCTAGCTACATATGTACTTATCACAGCCTTTTAAATACCGTCAGATTTGAAATCAGGTCTGTTGCCCGTCCACCTCCTGCTTGCGGACTTAGTTAATATTTGACATTAATGGTATGCAGCATCAGGTGAATGTCGAAGGCGGGGAAAATATTTTTATAACAGTTTTCCTAGCAACTCCATTTATACTTATCACATTTTTTTTTATATTTGTTGTGCAGTATCAGACTGAAGGTCCTATGATACCGTCGGTTTTAATTTTAGAGCTGTTTCCTGCCTACTTCCTGTTTTCCGACACTCATGGTCAACAGTAGGAAATATTGGTAACAATTTTCTCAGTTACTACTTATCACAGTCTTCTGGTGTTTTGTATGCAGCATCAATCATGATCGAGGTTCCATACTGTGGGATTTGATTTCAGGTCTGTAGCTCATCTGCTTTCTGTTTAAGGATCACTCAGGTCATAATTTAGAATAGTCCATTCGTCAGTTCTTCTGTGATCACTTCTATATCGAATTATAACCACTTATGCGTTGATTTATTCATATGAAATTCTTTGACAACATCAAGGACAACTAGAGGAAGATGCCTTTCAATTTTTTATGCGTTTTGATCCTTCCAATTACAACCTTGATATAATAAACTATCAGAATTGTTACAATTTTCACGGTATTTCGCGGGGAAAAAATCTTCTAGTGTGAACTGAGGCGAACGGATATATATTTTTTCATAATTTTGACCACCGTTTCTGCTTTTTTTAGTCTAGTGTAAGAAGGTCATTAGGTTACGATTTTGAAAAAAAGAGAACAGACTGTCGAACAATTAAAATACCTTCTTGGTTTTTTAATAAATAGAGTTACGCCGCTTTGTACACCAATAGTATAGTTTTCAAAACGCTGAATAAATGAATTTTAAATGTATTGAGATATTGTCAATGTGTATGTCAAAAGGCCCATGGAACAAGACAAAACATATTAAAAAAATTATTAGGCAAAGTTCCAGCATAATTGGTTCTAAATTTGCACACACGCAATTTAAATCCCGAAATAAACATTTTCATAAAAAATACCGTGAAACATACAGTAATGTGTTAAGAAACATCCGGATTCAACAGATGATTATGTCTAAAAGGTCAGATTTTTTTTCTTTCTTTTAATAATGATTTTTTAAATGAAGATAGAAGAATTTCTTATAGGATCGTCTTTAAAATTATATTGAGGTCAAAAACAAAAGTATAAGTCATTGCCCAATATGGTCTTTTTGTTCTCATTCTTCTCATTAATACGACCGATTGAAGTAGATCAGATGCTTTATTAAAGTATTAATCGGAATTATTTCCAATTGTTCACAACAAAGCCGTAATCGACTCTATTTGAATCATGTTTATAAGATCCCCTCTTCTTATGGGACAAAAAAAATGTCCACTAAAATCGATCTCTAACTTGATAGTATAAACATCCAAATATCGTACGTGTGATTGAAGCTTCATTTACAAAGTCATTCACAGTTTTCCAATCTCGTTTTTTTCACAATTTTATATTGGATATTAAAATAAAGCTTATTCAGACTTGGTGGGACTTCTCGAGTTACACTGCATTTATGAGGATTTCAAGTTAAGCGTTTAATTATTGTAAGTTTTTTGGAGATTTGGAATAAACCGAGACAGGGTCTTTATAAGCTATTTATATAAATATTCAGAATAGACAAGGGGAAGATATAAAATGCACTAAAATGATAACAGGAAATAATACAAATTAAAAGGTATTATCAACTTATATTGTCCCCGCCTCTCAATGATTCAAGGGTTATGTACTATCATAAACTGTCTTACAAATAGCAAAGTCCTCTACTACCTCACATCTGAAAATGGTGAGATGTTTCACGAAATGTTATGAAAAGAATGTTAAATGCTCTATGTTGGACCAAGAATTTAATATTTTCGTGAAATGTTGATACAGTTGATATTCATTACATACATGTAATAAACACATTCTCAGTGGTATTGAAGAAGGAAGTCCATGACAATATGATAAATAAATTGATATGTGAAAATAAGCCATCAAAATACTCTATAGGTATGTTCCCTTCTCTTATTTATAAATTTATTCATTTCATATTTTTCGATTTTCCTTTGGTGGCGTATTTAATGTTTTTATTACATGTATGAAATGAATATCAACTGTATCAACATTTCACGAAAATATCCTTCTATATTTTTAATTCTTGGTCCATCTTATTTATAGAAAAATTGCGGATTTCCTATATGTGGGTTCTAGTGCTGCTGATGAGGAATTTTTTTCCGAAATGGCCATACAGCTCATAAAATTAATTGCAGTTGGAGTAAACATATGCGTTATGGTCTCATATTCATTTACTCCATATCCTGTCGTAAAATATTTTACCTTTCAAATTCTTCTTTTTTTACTTGGCCACATTAATTCACTCAATTACTAGTATGCAATCACAATGAAAAGGCTGAGATAAAAGATCTTTCCGACATGAAAATCAAGTCAATTCCACAACCGATGTGTATTTCACAATATGAATAATTAAATGCTCCATGTATTTTAGTCTGGATCCAACTAGTATAAAACTCTGAAAATTGCCCTAAATGTTTGATATCGATATAATAAGAAATTTACAAAGTATTGAAATAATTTATGAAATTATCTCTAATTTCTTTGTCATCGAAACTAACTTGCGCCCAGTTGTTATTGTGTATAAATTTGTTTCACCGGAAGATGTACATGTAAGCATTCAAAACTATTATAAATATAAATATAATTGCTATTATAACCTAATTATATTGTTCTCTTTCAGATTTTAAACATGTTTCGATTTTTGAATTTCCAAATGTTTTGATTTTGATCAAATTGTCGAAAATAATGCGCATTTGCAGAATCTAAATTCACAGTAACTTCGGTATTTTGTTGTTTATTACCACTTGACCAATGCCACTGCTGGTGGACTGTTAGTCCCCGATGGTATTCATCAACCCAGTAGCCAGTACTTCGGTGCTGGCCCGAAAACCGATTTTATTTAAAAAATTTCAATATCTAAATTTAGGAAATTTTGTTAAATCTGAGGAGTATCTCCCTCCTGCATAGCTTTGTCTTTAGCTGATTTTGGCCTTCCTTTTTAGACCTTATTGGTAATTATTGTCCATGTTTCAATATATGGATTTCCAAATGTTTTGATTTTGATCTGTACTGAAGAGACATAAGTTGTTGAAATGGGCATATGCAGAATCTAAATTCACAGTAACTTCGGTATTTTGTTGTTTATATGTTTATTAAGTATTTTGTATTTTGAACTATTTTGGAGATTGTGACTTTCAACGATCTGTTTCATTGTGTTCTTTTGCATGGGGTGTTCTATGGCCTGGTATGTTCTATTTCTTGGCTACTGTGATTGGTCAAAAACAACGGCAGTAGAATACCGAAGGAACAAAGGGGAGAAATTCACAAAAATCGAAGTCCAAAGACAGGGTAATAACGAGAACACAGAAAACAATGACGTTAGACACAAAAACAATGACGCCAGACAGACACAAAGCACAGAACCAGAAACCACAACATTCAGAACAAAGGCACTCACAGTGTGAACTCCAGTGAAACTGAGAGTGACATCAGGTGACATCAGTGAAATCAAAACGATTCATCACTGAAATCAAAACGATTTCATCGTGAATATTCATTACCATTCTATTGCCTGGCTACTGTGATTGGTCAAAACGATTTCATGAATATTCATTGCTGTTCTATTTCCTGGCTACTTTAATGACTGTTCTAATGCCTTGTTAATGTTATTGGTCAAAACCATATTGATTTGAGTGACATGGATTTGTTTTTTGCATTCATACGTTTGATGGAATTTTAATTCTACTAAAGTTCTTTGTAATAAGCAAATTCAAATTATTTACTACAAGACACGTTGAACACAAAAATGCGCCATAGTTCTGACTGACAGAACTAACTACTATGGTTTTGATTTTTTGTAAAAAAAAAAAGTTCATTCATTAACATTATGTAATGATTCAACATGAAAACATATACATCATTTTGCAAATGTGTGGATATTTAAAACGTTGATTAAAAAAAATACAACCATATTTGTTCGGATTTATTAAGCATTTTTGTAGCCAATGATCATTTGTGTATCAGAATAATAACATAAGATAATAATTTAAACTTATTGACTGGTTATGAGGGAATAGCAAGTTTGTTGTTCCCGAGACACTGACTATTGACCGAGGCATAGCCGGGGTCAATAGTTAGGGGTCAAGGGGACAACAAACTTGCTATTCCCGAATAAACAGTCTATAAGTGTTTTATTATACAGAAAACACAAAATTTACAAGTTTTGAATCATTTCGCTTATTTCTGGTACTTGTTTTCTTAATTTTGTATCTTATTAAAACATACACAATTACATCTATCATGTTTATTTTCTTCAACCAAATTTAATCTGCCGAAGTGAATAGTGTTCACTGTAATTTGCATAACTAGTTTAGAGTTGTCACTTGGAAACAATGATTTCAGAGCATTCTGAATTATCAACATAACTTTTATCCAATGCTAGTAACAAATGAACAGTCTATAAGTATTTTATTATACAAAAAAAATCATACTTTGAGTGATAATTCTTCACTTCTAGTTTGGTTTTTTTTCTAAATTTTGTATTCTTATTAACACATAAACAATTACATCTTTTCTCATCAACAAATTTTATTCTTTTGCAAAGTGAATAGTGTTCACTGTAATTTATTTTAGAAATTTTAGTAGTAATGTTCGTATTCTGAGGTATAATAATTTGCAGTAATTTGAGTTTTGCAGATGGCAATTTCGGCAACTTATTTCTCTTTTGTGCAGATTAGGTAATAAAACAGTTATTTAATGTGTAGTCAGACAATAGCTCAGAATTATTTTTACTCGGCAATGGAAACAGCTCAGTGTTCAATTTGCCCTCAGCCGTTGGCTTCGGGCAATAGAACAATGAGCTGATTCCATTACCTCGGGAAAATATTCTGGTCTATTGCCTGCCTACACATTAAATAACTGTATACTATAATGGTATAACTTGCGAGCCAAGGGGTGGATTTTTTTTTCTAAATAAAATCCAATTTAGTTATACATGTAGCACATCAAGATGAGCTAACCCCTCACTTTGCAAGTAAAACCCTTACCATCCAAGATTTTTCTATCTAGCAATTGAAGATGACTTTCTAACACTGAAATATATAATTCAAAGAACTGGTCTTTGATTGTTTTAGAAAAAATATACGAAACTTATTGGAATCAAAGTGTCACTTTTTGCGATCTAGTTATTGGAAATAGTTGTTTTCACTTAATATACATTTATTCAAAGAGCACGTTAAAACTAAACAAACTTCTTTTGATACTCTGTAGTTTCAGGAAATTTACAAACATTGGAATCAATATATTTTAGTCGAATTATTGGAAATAATTTATTTCACCTGACCATAAGGTAGTCAATGTATGGTTGCTAGGTAGAGGTTTTTGAGAGTTTTTTGGGGGGAAATTGGAACCGTATGTCTTTAATTATCAGTTTCAGAATAATGTCTGGTACCACAAAAAAGGTGTCATGAATGTTTGCAAATTTTCAAAATATTAATCTTTGACAATTTCGGGTAACTTACCAAATTTGAACCGGGTTCGGAATTCAAAAAAGCTTATTGAAGATCTACAGACTATATTCAACAAATCTAAAAGAAATTTATAATCTCTGAAGGCGTTCACGGTTTATATGTAAGATGTAACATTGGACCCTTTTTGTTTTTTATTTCATCCAGACCAGTAAAAGTTCTTGTGCATTATTATATCTACAGACTCTTTGCAACAAATCTATGTCGAAATTAAATTCAGAAATCCAAAAATGAAGAAGTAGGAGTTTAAGTTATAAGATAAGCTTGACAGACTGGCCTATGGTCCGACAGACCAAGCAGTCTAGGAGGAGTTGTCGCCACAAAGTGTGAACCCCTATGGCGGACGGAATAACGAACGGACGGACGGACGGACACTATGATCACTATATACCGTCCGCTAAAGTGGGGTATAATACTTATGACAATAGTATTACCGTAACTATATAGATTTAGTTCAATTGGGTAATGACTTCAAATTTTTGAGAAATACGTGATGGCTATACTGATTCTTTCATGAAAGTTTTTTTTTTATTTTCAAAATGTTTCATCATAAAAATGACTCTCACTTCTAGTGGGACATTGCAATAGCTTCAAAAAGATCATTTTTACCTTCTTTTCATTTAGCATAGAAAAATAATTAGCGGACGACATCTTGATTTTCGGGGGAAGGCTTTATTATCACCAAATGTCACATCAAATTATTCATTTGTATCCCCATAAAAATCTATTCAAAACAAAATTTAATTATCCATTTTCAAGACAAGTAAAACAAGAATATTTTTTTTATTGGCAACAAGATGAAATGGAACTAATCCAGATTAAATTCGCCAAAGCCACACCATCCCCCGAGAATCAAATGGTTGTCCTCTTATAAAAACAAGGATCCTCTTCTCGATCTCACTAAATGTCATTCATAGCATAATTTATTATTGTATACCTTTTACAGGATCAATGGAGTAATTTATTACGAATGGGAATCCAGTTTGTTTCGATGCGGCCACGTTTCGTTACGATTGAATGATGGAACATATATAAGCCTCTGGCAGATGTCACCATTGTGGAGAGTTTTATCAGCCATTGGATTGAGTTCAATCAAGACCAATATTATAGTTCTTCTAATTGATTATATATTATCTCTGGTGAGTGTCAGAATGGCATACCATACTTTTCGGCATCTTTACTAGGCAGGACGTTTTTTTTCTAAAGTCGTACGTGCTTTGACATGTATTACATGTAGATGGTGTTTTAAACTATTTGAATTTGAAAATTCTTGTCGACAATAGTCCATAAAATAAAAAAAATAGCCCCGTCAGAATGCTTCTCTTATAACTTACTCCTACAGCTAACTCGTGAAAAAAAAAATTAGCCAAAAATTTTTCGCCTCCCTCCGCTCGGCGGTTCCATACCATCTTTAACATTTACGCCTCCTTCCTACATTATTGAATCCGCCCCTGCTTAGCAAGCATGCTAATTGTCCCATTTGATTAGTACTAGGAAATCTGCTTCGCTTTTCACAAAATGAATTCATAATTTATTTATCTGTCAGCCTTCTTAGAGATTTTATTGTACGACAGTATACCTGCATAGCTATTGTATTTAGTCCGTGTAATGGGTGTTACCGGACAGTTTATTTTTAGCTTTATCGGATACCGGACAGTCTCATGTACTCTTAGTCTAACGTCAATTATTTCTTAAATTGTATTGAAAAGTAAAGAATCCCAATCAGAATATTTTATTTACCAAATTAGGGCCCCAGGAGGCCATAATACAGCAAACACTTATAAGAACAACTACTGTCACAAATCTATTTGTTTTAAAAATTTACCGACATTTCATACATTTCATACATACCACTGGCTTTTGCTAGTGCCGGTACCAAGTCCGGCTATCCCGAGTTCCTATCGTTATTTATGTTTGTCTTTCGTTTTCATAATGGTTTTTCTGGTGCAGTTTGCTTGTAAATTTTGGCACGTGATTGTAGTTCCTGGCCATTGTAGGTGTTTACTGTTATCCTGTTTTGTAATTTGTTTGTGTGATCTAAGTTTGGTTTAGCGAACGTACGACCATACTGATCTAAGTTAGGTTAAGCGAACGTGCGACCTTACCAATAATTGCGCTACGAAGACCACATACTATGAATGAAAATTTTACATATCTACCTTATCAGTGTATGCTGAAAAAAATGTTAAAAAAAAACAGTATATGGGTTGGGATTTGAACCTGCAGCTGTAAACACAATAGAACTACCGCGCTAACACATTGAGCTATTGGATACCCATTACGCCATACTTGTTGAGGGTACTGACATTGAAATTGAATTTGAATACAGATTGATGTAAATGGTTATTACTGTTGTACCAGCTAGATACAGAACCAAAATAACAAAAGAACAAGGCATTCAACAGCCATCATCGACTAGTTTTTCTGCACTTGTAAGTAATCAGGTCAAATGTCCTCGGCTACGTATCAGACATTGACCTTATTACTCGTGCAGAAAAGCAAGTCGCATATAAATGTTCTTTTGTTACCTTAGTTCTGTATCTTAAACGTGTTGGATTTTTAAATCAAAATAACTGAGCTTCTATTCTTTTTAGTTAAATACTTGTATCAAGAAACGGTCATGTGTCTGTTTAGATGAAAACTTATGCATTTCGACATTACATGCGCATGGGTAAAGTGGAAAAATACGTCATCTACATTTTATAAGATTTTTTTCAAGAAACAATATATTATTTGATGTTACATGTAACTACGTATGATGGTAGTCTCGATAATAATAAAGAATCTAAGATACTGAGTGAAATGTAATTTTCTTCCTCTAAAAGTTTCTATTTACGACAATCATTGGTTAACAATGACCAATAAATGCATCAATATTTTATTGGGTATTTAAAACATTTTGTTCAATATTATTTTTCACGCATACCATGTGCACGCTGCATATAAGATAAAAATGTTACTGAGAAAAAAGGACATTAATATCTTACTCTCTTGTTGTGTTCCACTCTATATGTTATTTTGTACTGATAAATAAACAAAACAAATAAACAAAAACAAAATTATTCAGTTTGTTTGAATTTCAGATAGTGCCCTTCATGCACAATACTTGCCACACAACTGCGTACAAACAAGATGTCGAGATAATGGAAAGGGAAGCTGACAAACGAATAACATTCCATGGAAGCTTTTTAGATGAAGACCGGATAAAACGATGGTGGAGACAAGTTTCTAATACAGTGTCTTATGGATTGGTGACGTGTAATTGTTCAACGATTGTATTCAGAGCTTTGTGTGCTGGAAAAGCAACTGAACACGTGGAAAGGCCTAAATACATGATCTGGACACCAAATCGACTTTATAAGTTCTGTGAAATGCTTCAATGGGAGACATACGATATTTTGAATGAGAAGGGCGAAAAAGTGCAAACGGACTTTGAGTACATTTTGAATGGCCTAAAAAAAGATGCCGAAGAAGAAAAGAAAAGGAAGCAAGAAATAGAGCAGAAAAAAGAAGAGTTGCGCAAGAAAGATAAATTAAAGAAAAAACAAGCAAAGCAAAAGGGGAGGAGAAAGGAGGAAACAACAAAGGAAAAAGAAGATAATTGTGCTGGTGATGATGACATAACGGAAGAAGAAGAAGAAGAAAGAGAAGAGGATAAAGAAGAGAGGAAGAAAGGGGAAAAAGAAGACGGAACGAACAGCCAGGAACAAGGGCATGAAGACGGGGTACATGACTCGGATGAATGGGAGATAGTGCCAACAAATGTGGAAAATACAAAAACAGGCAAACACGATGGGCCTGCGAAAAAGAAACATAAGAAGCGAAGTAAAAAACAGCGTTGGTAATAGTAATCTGGAAAGTTTATTAACATCCAAAATAATGGCAATTTTATGTAAACTGTTGAGTATTGAAACGACTTTTTGAGCAGGCATTGGAAAGTTTATTAAATGAAAGTGTTTTTAACAACAATTAAAACCTTGCCACGTATAATCCTGTATACATTGTATATGCTACTTGTTTAGATTGTTACCATTTGTGTTATATGCAATTTTAAAAGCCTGTAATCGCCTTTTTTAAAAATCGCAGTAGAATGCCATTAATGAATCATTAAAAGACATTAATTTGTCGGTATTACAAATCTTGATATTTCTTAATGGGAGTAATATCATCCATCGCAAGCTTAAAATGTCTCCATGTCTTTATTAGCGTTCACTGGTTCAAAAATAACAAATAAAACCTTACGGCCGTATCACCCTGTAACGCACAGCGCCAACATGCGCTGACATGTGAGAATATTTTCTTACATGCTGGTATTAGCAGAATGTTCCTAACAAAGAAGTAACAAATCTCAAAAAGCGGGCATGTGTTGCTGAACGTAGAATGCGTCAAAAAATTTGAACATGCACAAAATTCTACGTTATCCAATGCGTATTTGATTATTATGCACACGTTATACGAATGCTAATGATACATTTTAAACACGCCGAGCTCGATATCTAGCAGTTTTCGGTACGGTGTATCAAACAGCGTGCGTCCTTGTAACATAGTGAACAATACCTGGCAAAAGCCGTATCACATGCCGTATCATCCCGAGTTACCAATATCAGCCCGAGGGATAATATTGGTCGAGGGATGATACGGCATGTGATACGGATTTTCCATGTATTATACAGTTTATCACATATTTAAACAGATGACTACTTAATCCCCCAAAAATGTCAAAAATTGAATTTGGTAAGAGAAAACGCATGTATTTTCTGAAGATTAAAATTTCAAATTGGGCGGAAAGGACTGGTGATGGTTGGAATAAAATCTAACATTCAAAGGAAAAACTGATGCTAACAGAAAAAATCTCACCGAAACAAATTTTTTGTACCCCCAAACAAATTTTTCACCCCTAAAAAAATTTTTTACCCCTGAAAAAAGAATTATCCCCCAAATTTTTTAAATAAAGAAGTCAAAATGAAAAAAAAAATGCTTATGGAAAAAGGTTATGATACAGGGCTAGCAATGCGATAAAGGGTATGCGATAAATGTAAGCAATACGATAAAGGGTAAGCCATACGATAAAGGGTATGCGATAAAGGGTATGACGTCACAGTGTAAATAAGGAATGAAAGTCATGCACTGTATCACATACTCAAAACGTGTGTATTTATTACTAAACATATGATAAAAATGAATAACGTATCAACTAGTGTTTTATTATATAATTGCTTCTTTATTTTACCACCAGACTGACTTGGTTTATTTGAAATAAACTTCTTGACTTTCTGTGGTCCTTCCCCTTCAGTAATTCAGTCCATGTTTTGGTGACATTGCTATCGATGTCTGCCTTTGATAATGACCCTTGGATTGAGAAATAAATTGATTAGACGAAAGTGTCAACACGCGGTCTCTAACGCTATGCAAACGTTCGAAGTATGTAAGACGACTATTGTGCATGCGTCCGTGGACGCAAGAGTCAAATACTCTTATAAAACGTTTGTCAATCGTTTTCATGTGTTATTACACGTTTTGTGACGTTGCAGCAAAGTTATGGATAAGTTTCATGTGCGTTTTAGTTCGTAAGTTTGACGTAATGAAAATTTCCAACAAGAGATTTTCTGCAATAAATGTGCATGCGACTTTTTAACCAACTGGCGTTGATTAAATTTCCGCTAGAGTTTTCCCGCCATTTTATATTTTTTGCGTTTTACAGTCAGTTGGAGAAAAACGGTCTCTGTCGGCTAGATCGCGAGTTAAAAGTATTTCTTCAGTATCGTTAGTAAAATTTAATCATAAAAGGTGTTTTTAAACTGCATTGGCGTGGCGTTTTTACACAGATTATGTACATGGTTCGATACTAGACTTTTACGACACGACTATCCCGTGCAGACAGGTTATTCCCCTGAGCACAACTAAGAAACGAGCTCACCCAGCCTCTGGATCCAATTAAGGTGCCAAATAATGCATTTGAAAAAATCTTTACCACGATTTTCAAGACTTTGTTTTTATGCTATACGTAATGCCATGTTAACCTACAAATTTATTTATGCCTTTTTATTTGTGTGTATGGTGCACAAATCTGACATTTGAAGTTGTCCGTATTGCATAATATTTTTTTAGATTAAAAGTTCTTTGCTTTAATTTTGCTTCATTCTTTTTTGAGTAATATAGATTTATAATGACTTAAAATTGTAGGAAATAATCTTCAGTAGTATCTCCCTCCTGCATATCTCTGTCCTTTGCTTTTCTGTTTCAATCCTATTGTTTATTTATTCTCTATCAGGTTTTACAAGTATATGGTGTTTTGACTTCCAAATGTTTTGATTTTCTCTGCATTGAAGACATAACTTGTCGAAATGCACATGAGCAGAAATAAATTAATAGTAACTTCGGTATTTTGTTATTCAAACCCATTTTAATAAAAAAATATATATATCCACGGAGTTGCTTATGACGAAAAGTACTTTAAGTATAGACGAAACAAATTACAAAGCAGGTAATCTACATTGAGACTGATGAAAAATGAACTAGTTGTACATGCAATTCTGGCATTAGCCCTATCTTTTGCATTCTTGAAACAACATGATGAACCTATCTAGTAGAAAAACCTAAACCTGTTTCCAGAAATCTTCCATTTCATCTATTTCCTTTCGGAATTGTCGTATGCCTAATGGATTTTCCTTACTGATCTCTCCATCTCATTCCTTCGGTCTTTTGTTATCACTTTTATTTGTCCTATACAATTTTGATATTGTCAAATGACATTGTAGTTCCTTGATTATAGGAAGGATACATACATGAAGTACCGAAATCACTGTAAATTATGTTTCAGAATCTGCATATGGCCATTTCGAAAACTTTTGTCTCTTCAGTGCAGATCAAATCAAATCATTTGGAATATCACAGACCAAAAGATGTACAACAGCTGATATACAAATAAACATAAGAATTAAAACGGAGAGTAAGTAAAAAAATCAATTAAAGACAGAGATTATTTCTCATAAGAAAAAACAAAGTAAGTTTTTTTAATTATATGACAGGAACATCGATTGCTTTAGGCATTTCGACCCCCTTTATCGTTTGTTCCATGCATTGAAAGGTAGTCATAACCCTTTTTTCGGCAGCAAGGAATTGGGCTTTAAAGCATACGTTTAACAGCAATTCCCCTTTTAAGCTCATCTGACACAAAATGCCAATGTGAACTATTGCCACTCAGAGTCCGTCGTCCAACGTCCGTTGTCCATCAATTAACTTTTCACTATTTCATCCTCTCCTCTAAAACCAATGCAAACTTTACAGGAATGAAAGGTCCTTTACAAGGATTGCTCATTTCGTTCCAATCCGACAAAATCATGGCCACCAGCACAGAAAATAGTTTAACAATGGACCCTTTCGGAAAATCACATTTTCATCTCTTCCTCTGAAACCGCTATAGCAAATTCAACCAAACTTTACAAGTGTTTTACTAAAGGTCCATTACAAAAATTGCTCATTTTGTTCAAAGCAGAAAATACAAAATGGGGAAAATCACATTTTTATCTTTTTTTTCCGAAACCACTGAATCAAAATCAACCAAACTTCATATAAATGATGTACGTAAGGTCTTTTACAAAGATTGCTCATTTTGTTCAGATCGGACATCAAACACAACGACCAGTGCGGAACATAGCTTGAAAATTGGACCCTTATGAAAATCACATTTTCATCTTCTCCCTGAAACCACTGAAGCAAAATCAACCAAACTTTACAGGAATGGTGCACGTAATTGGAAGGTGCTGTACCAAAAATAAAATAAATAAATAAAATAAAAAAAAGTGTCCATGGGACACGCATGCCCCCGCCATATAGATGTTCATGCAAACAGGAAGTAGATGAGCGACAGACTTAAAAAGGGGAGACTCGGTACAACTCATCATACTAAAATAAAATCATACTTCAGACCAAATATCAAATCATTACTTCTTAAAAAAAGCTGGGAAATCTTTGACGAAAAATTTCAATATATGGGTATAATGGCAAAAAATGACGAAGTCGGTAAACAGGAAGTAGATGAGTGACGGACTTGGAAAGGGGAGACACGGTACAACTTATCATACCAAAGCATCAGACCAAATATCAAATCATTCCTTCATTCACAAGCTGAGAAATCTTTGACGAAAATTTCGGACGTACGTACGGACGTACGTACTGAAAAGGGTAAAACCTAATGCCCCCGTCGCCTAACGGCGGGGGCATAAAAAAAAACAAAAAAAACATGAGGCCAGCGCAGATATATTTTGCAACTGGAGGCTATTGGAAAATCACACTTTTCTTCATCTTCTCTGAAACTATTGAAGCAAATTTAACTAATCTGTATTGGAATGATGTATAGAAGGTCCTTTGCAAAGATTACTCATTTCAATTGGATCAGACAAAAAATTACAAATGCCAAGAAGAACATAGCTGAGCATTAGACTCAATTGGTAAAGACACAATTTGTTTTTGGCCATGCATGGCGTAGAAGTATTTTCTCAGGTAAGCGATACAGGCTCAGTATCTGAGACTCTAGTTTTTATATGTCAAGATATCAAATAAAGTCATTTTAAGATTAAATCAAAACCACAT